>CM024761.1:110528205-110661310 GCA_014218235.1 Colocasia esculenta | reverse complement strand
GGGTTTTGTTGGTACATCAAAAAATTGGATAGAAGAATTGGGGATGACACCAACATGGGTTGTGATACCATTGGTTTCAAGAATTGGTCCATTCAGCTTGATATGCTGCCTTGGAGGTCCAAGGTTTTTTATGAATGACTTCCTTTGAATTTTTCTTATTTTTCAAAATTTTATTTGAATTTTTGTTTTGTGGTTTGTGTTTGTTGATGTTGAGCAGGTCACCTTTCCTTGACTGGTGTCGACACAGCAGTCACAGAATCCTTCTTCTTGTGGATTGGTGTCGACCTGTCAGTTAACTGTGTCGACCTGGTTGACTTCTTTTGGTTCTGAGTTTTTGAAATTTTTGTTGTTTTGCTTGATGTTTGCTTGATTTCAGTGTTCTCAAGACTAGAACCTTTGACAAATTTAATCAATGGTGCTTTATCCTTTTCTCACCAGATTTGTCTTTCTTAGGTTTTTGTTTATTGAATCCTAGTCCATGAGAAATTGATTTCATTTTAGCTCCCAGCAAGGCCTCCAAATTGTCTTTACCTTTTGTGAAGGTTTCAATGACTTCATCTTTTTCTTTTAGCTGGTTTTCTAAGGTTTTGATTTCTTCAACCTTTTGTTGTTTATCTTTGTTTTCCATTTCCAGCTTTTCAGACAGTTCTTTAAATTCATGGGTGGCCTTTTGAGAGGCAAGCTTAAGCTCATCAATTAAGTTCAGGAAATTTTCCTTTTCTTCATTAAGTTCAGCTACCTCATTTTCTAATTCACAATTCTTTTGTTTGAGGAATAGTTATTCATGATGTTTTCCATTTTCTTTTTGAGATGCTTGTTTTCTTTCCTTATTACAGAGTATTTTTCAACAAGCTCAGCATATGCATCTTTCCAGTCCTCAATTGAATAGTCTTCGAAGGATGTACTTACCTTTCCATCTGAACTATTCGCCATGAAGCAAATTTCCTCACTTTCAGAACTTGAGGATTTTTCTTCTTCTTCCTTTTCACTTGAGTCTTCATCAGACCAAGTGGCTACCATGGCCTTTGGCTTCTTGAACTTGTGAATCTTTTTGTGTTTTTCCTTCTTGTTTTCAGGACATTCTCCCTTCATATGTCCTGGCTTGTTGCACCTGTAACAAATGACAATTTCATCAGATTTTTGATTCTTATTGGAATTAACATTAGAAAAGGAAGTGTTTCTTTTACCTGATGAAAATATCTTTTTCCCAAAAAATTTTCCTTTTCTATATTTTAAGAATTTTCTGAATTGCCTGGTCATGAGGGCAAGCTCATCCTCATTGGACTCAGACTCCTCAGAACTGGTTTTCTCCTGATTCTTGTCTTTGTTACTTGAAGAGGCCTTTAGTGCTACTGGCTTGGTTTTAATTATATGTTCTTCATTTCTTTTTAGATTGATTTCATTAGTCATTAAGGATCCTATCAATTCATCCAAAGAGATTTTGGACAAATCTTTAGAATCTTCAATGACTGTGGCCTTTGTGTGCCAATTTGAAGAGAGAGAGAGCGTAGAATTTTCCTTACCAAGTCAGCATCTGTATAATCCTTACCTAAGGCCTTCAGTCCATTGACAATGATCATAAACCTGACAAACATTTCAGAAATTGTCTCATTAGATTTCATCATAACAATTCATAATCAGAGACAAGAATGTTAGCTTTGGTTTCTTTCAATTGGGATGTTCCCTCATAGAGTAACTCAAGTTTATCCCACATCTCTTTGGCAGCTTTACACATTGAGATTCTTGAGTACTCCTTAGGGTGGACTGCACATTGGATCATGTTCATGGCACTATAATTCAAAGTGGCCCTCCTAATCTGTTCCCTAGTCCAGGTCTCTTCCTCCCCCTGATTCTCATAGGGACCTACTTCGACTACCTTCCATATCTCATAGTTTTGGGCTCTTAGGAAGACCTGCATTCTATTCTTCCAATAAGTGTAGTCAGTCCCATTGAAAAAGGGTGGCCTATTAATAGAGTGACCCTCAGCCATGAACCCTCTTGAATCCATTGAAGCAATTAAATGGTGTAAAGAAGAGATACTCAGCAAACAGACAAGCAAACAATCAAGACACACAGAACAATCAGAAAGTACTCAGATCAGATCAGATCAAGTGTAAACCCGCTCTGATACCAATTGAAGGATCGAAGATATGATGGACAAGATCTAGAGGGGGGGGGGGTTGAATAGATCTAGGCCAACTATTGCGGAAGCTTAGCCAATTTAAAACAATGCAAGAAATCAGAGACAATTTGAAAGAGCAATTTAGAGATATGATGAATAAGTGTGTGAATTAGATGATTGAAGTGTGGAATCAAGTTGATTAGAATGAATTCGAAAAATCCTATGCATACATCTAGCGCAAGGTGAATTAAAGTCACACACAAACCACTGCACAGAGAATTTTAGGTGGTTCGGAAATCACACCATGTGATTCCTACATCCACCCCTCACACTGTGAGGATCCACTAAACAACCGGATACACCACACACACAGGAGCCTGACAACTCCAACACAGAGTTTTACAACTCACACAACTCTAGAGCAAGACTACTCTAGAACCTGAGCACAATTGCTCAACCACAACTGAGTACGACGACTCAACACTGAGCACACAGGCTCACAACCACTTGCTAGATCACAACACAAAGATTTAGATCCTCTAGCAATGATCTGATCTCAAAAGGCTCATTCAAGAGAATTGATGCAATAGACACTGCACAATCTCTAGAACAACCAAGAAGACACAAGGGGAAATGAGAAATTGATTGAAAAGTCCTTGTTCTTCAGAAGACTCCCTTGTAGATGTCGAATTGTGAAGAGGCTTGATCTCTGGAAGTCCTTGGGCGATGCTCTGTAATTTGATCTTCAGGATCTTCCTCGAATTCTCCACAAACGACTGCTTCTACTTGATCTGCACCTTGAAAGTTGATCCTACTGCTCCATCTTGGATCAGATCTTCCTTCTTGTGCTTGGAGATGATGGAATTGGAAAGAAGAAGCACAAGAGGATGCACGAATAGGGAGGAGAATAGCCTTGCTGCCAAAAAGCTTCTGGAGAAGTCTTGGAGGCTCTCTTCTGCTCTCATGTTGGTTGGATGGCCAATAGGGGACTATTTATAGTCCAAGATACCCAAAAGTACCCTTGGGGGTCTTGGGCACATGATCCAAGGCCGATCCACCAAATCCCTAGGGTGCCACGTGTCCAGGAGAAACCTTAAGTCACAAACTTTCTGGAGTGTGTCGACCTGACTTGATCTAGTGTCGACACACTGTCCCAGACTGGCAGACTAACTTCCCTGGGAGTGGTCTCTAGTGTCGACACCACTTCATCTCGTGTCGACACACTGGAGAGTATTGCAAAATAGGCCTTCTGGGAGAGGTCTCTAGTGTCGACACCATCTAGTTTAGTGTCGACACACTATCCAGGCCTGTTGACAGGGCTCACTGGGAACTGGGTCTAGTGTCGACCTGACTTGATCTTGTGTCGACACTACTTGACCATTTCTTCATCTTTTGGCTTAGGGCTTGGAGCATTGTGTCGACACCAGTATGTGGTGTGTCGACACTACCCTTGAAAGAATTGTATGTCCCTGAGAAATAAACATATAAATCATTAGTCCATTGATTTATCATGAATATAAGTAATAAATGTGTTTGGAAACATGTTTTTTAAATGTGGTCATAACATGTGTGGTGCATCTAACATGTTCCAATTATTGTGCATTAAAATCACACATTGTCATCATCAAAATATGAGGGGAAATGAATTGTCTTCACACTCAACCCAACAGCCCCTCCATCTCCGAACGGGAGCCTCTGCTTGGCCATTGCCTTGCGAAAAATAAGGAGATGAATGATGCAATGCAATTTTATACCTGTTGCAGAGGTCACGAAGTTCTTGAGAGATAAATTGCGGTCCATTGTCGGTGATGATGGTACTTGGGATGCCAAATCTGGTGATGGTGTTCTTCATGATAAACTTGCATACCGTTGTTGCCTTGACCTCCGCATATGCTTCAGCTTCCGTCCACTTGGTGAAGTACTCCGTTACAGTGAGGATGTATGACTTGGATTTGTTTTGGGAGTTCAGATCACCAAGGGGACCAATGATGTCGAAAGCCCACATAGAGAAAGGCCATGGGGAGGATATTGGGTGGAGTGTAGAGGATGGAGAATGGATTTTGTCGGTATGCAGTTGGCACTTAACACACCGACAGACAAAGATAGAACAATCCTACTCTAAAGTGGGCCAGTAAAAGCCTTGCCTAAGGATCTTCTTGGCCAGCATTTGGCTATTCACATGGCCACCACACACACCTGAATGTGCCTCCTCAACAACCTTTAGAACTTCATCATCATCCAAACATCTAAGCAAAACTCCAGTAAGTCCCCTTCTATAGAGAGTATTTCCAACCAATGTATACTTCTAGGACAGTCTCCTTATTGCCTTCTTTTTATCAACTTTGGCTTCCTCAGGGTATGTTTAATCCTTGCAATACTTAGCTATCTCATAATACCATGGCTTTTCCTCATCATCAAATTCCTCTTCTAGCTCCAATAACATGATTTCTGTTTTGCTCTTCCTCTCTATCTTCTTCAACACCTCTTCTTTGATCCAAAGAAAGGTTGGATTTTGAATAGCTGGGGTATGACATCGTGCAATAAGTATGCTGTCAAAATCCCCAGGATAAGTCATGTTGAGAGTTGAAGCGATGGTAGCAAGAGTGTCTGCTAGAAGATTCTGGTGACGAGGCACATAGACAAAGATAAGCTTGGAGAATAGCCTGGCATAGGCTGAGGCAAGTTCTTGATGTGGCTTGAGCTTGGGATCTCGAGTGTGGTATTTGGTGGCGTAGAACCAATTGACTATCACCTACAATTCGTAGATGGGTAACACCATAGAAGTGGGCGAGCTCAAGGCCGGCCAACAAGGCTTCATATTCAGCTATGTTGTTGGTGACAGGGAATGTCAGCTGAAAAGCCTGTGGAATGGTGATACCCTCAGGTGATAGTAGAGCAATCCCGATACCCTTTTCATGAGAATTCAGAGCTCCATCAAAATACAACGTCCACATAGGATCAGATCGGCTAAGGGACATTAATTCTTCATCTGGAAACTCCGAACGGACAAGATCAAATTGTGGAATAGGGTGATGAGTGAGATGTTCTACTATGGCATAGCCTTTGATGGATTTCTGCTGAATGTAGATGATGTCAAACTGGGAGAGGAAGCTTTGCCAATGAGCTAGCCTATCATTAAGGACAGATTTTTCAAGAAGGAACTTGATAGGATTCATGCGGGCAATAAGGTGGACCTCATGAGCAAAGAAGTAGTGCTTCAATTTCTGCACTACCCACACGAGAGCGGCACATGTCTTCTCCATTGCTGTGTACCTTTTCTCGCGGGGGTTGAGAAGCTTAGACAAGTAGTATGCTGCCCTCTCCTTGCCTTCTTCATCCACTTGTGCAAGGATAGCTCCTACAAATTCTTCTAGGACAGATACGTAGAGAATGAGAGGTTTGCCTGGAGTCGACGGCCTCAGGATAGGGGGATTAGCCAAATATTCCTTTAGTCCATCAAAATCCGCCTGACACTTCTCGTCCCAATGGAATTTGACTCCCGGCTTGGTGAGGTCGTAGAAGGGTCTACACCTCTGCGAATGTTGGGAGACAAACCGGCGAATAAATTGCCACCTCCGATTAATCCTCAAACTTCCTTCAAATTCTTGGGATGGGGTATCTCTCTGATTGCCTTCGCCTTATTGGGATCAATCTCAATACCCCTCTTGCTCACGATGAACCCTAGGAGTTTACCCGATGACACACTAAACACACACTTCTTAGGGTTCATTTTCAATTGATATTCCCTTGATCTCTGCAAAACCTTTGTTAGAACCCCAGGATGCTTAGCCAAAGTTCTTGATTTTACCACTAGGTTATCCACATACACCTCAATATAGATGTGAATCATATCATGAAAGATGGCCATCATCGCTCTTTGATAAGTAGCTCCATCATTCTTAAGCCCAAATGGCATGACCACATAACAGTATGTTCCCCATGGTGTAGGGAACGATGTCTTCTCCTGGTCTTCCTCAGCCAACTTAATCTGGCTGTACCCTGAGAAGCCATCCATGAAGGAGAGGGTTTCCTACCTAGCCGTATTATCTATGAGCACGTTAAGGTGAGGCAAAGGAAAATTATCTTTAGGACACGCGCGGTTGAGGTCTCGAAAATCGATACAGATTCTAACTCTTCCGTCCTTTTTCATGACCGGGACGATGTTCGCCACCCGGTTTGGATAAAGTACAACTCTAATAAATTTGGCTTTGTGGAGCTTGTCGACCTCGTCTTTCCTTTTCAAAGCCATTTGTGGGTGGAAACGCCTCAACCGCTGCTTAATGGCAATGGACCTTGGCTTAAGTGTAAGGTGATGTTCAACAAGCACGGTGTCCAGTCTTGGCATATCCTCATAGCTCTAAGCAAACGTGTCCTTGTACTCTATGAGAACCTCAATGATTGCCTCCTCTTCAACGGGTGATAAGTTACTGCTTATGAGGACGGTCCTAGGGTTTTCCTCAATTCCTAGATTGATCTCCTTGATGGTTTCTTCTACGGTAGCTGACGGTTCATCGAATCTTTTAACTCCACTTGAGAACACGTCAACCTCGTCCTCAAACTCTTCATCACCTTCCTCAATTGGGTCGTCATCATCCATGATCTCATAGACTCCGAACCCATCATCAATTAGGCACAACGACTGCTCATTTTCTATATCCGGCAATTGCAAGGGCTCTTCAATAAATTTCGAAATTTCCAGACATGCCTTGCATCTACGGGCTAGATCAACGAGGAAGCGGTGTGGAACCCTCTTATCCTTGGACTTCTTCTTGGATACTACCCCTAGATTTACCCTATCCTGACCTAAACTCTTGCTACAACTACCAGAATCTACAGCAGGGGATGAAGGAGTAGGAAAAGCAGTAAATGAAGATCCCTGCGTGGGGGAAGATGGAGGAGGATTTAAAGCAATAAAAGAACTTCCTTGCGCGGGGGAAGGTGGAGGAGGAGGAAAAGCAGTAAAGGTCCCCTGCATAGAGGGGGAAGGAGGTCCTTGCGTGGGGGAAAAAGGAGATTGGTCATTGGACCGGGGAGGAGTGGCTCGTAGGTTGGGGCACACTCTGAAGAGAGATAATAAGTCTCTCCAACGGAGATGATGGAATCAACCATTTGAAAATTGACATTTTTTTTGGGAATTTTCAGAGTTATTTGAATTTTTATGGTTTTTGTTAATCATACAAAGTGAGAGAGGGCGAGGTGAGATCGCCAATCTAGAAAGTTGAGAAATGAGCGTATGCTCGAGTGGAGGGAGGTCACTAGGGAGAGGGAGTTGGAGGATGAGTGTCTGCTCAAGAGATTGGAGAGAGATAGTAAAGTGGGGCGTTGGTGCCCAAGGAATGCTGAGAGAAATAACGAATGGCCACACGGTGGCCTGAAGGAGGGAGGGCGCGATGCCCGGAGAGAAGAGGCCTACCTTGAGCCTGGTTGTTGGTGGAACTTCTTGAACGGTAGTGTTTAGATCTGCTTCATTGGCCTACTGGTTCTTCGACTGTGCCTTTCCCCTGACTGCTGCCAGTTGTTCGGTGTCTACTGTGGTAAAAAGTTGACTTAAGGAAGTAGCGATGTCGCTCATGTTAAACCACCGATGCCAATCAGACTCAGAATCGCCCGTTTTCCTTTGTTTCTGGGGCCTGATGTTTTCAGCAGCTTTATATGTGACCAGAGAGGAACTGTTGTGTGAAGGTTCAACATTGATGATAGAGGTCTGTTCACCCTGGTTGCAGCGGTCCCTTCCTGAAGTGTTGATACAGTGACCATGTGAGGGGCTGCCCCTGCTTGTAGTCTGCCCTGCCCGACTTGTATCCCAGTCCAGCCCTGGGTCTTGTCTTGCTGTCCTTTACAGCCTCAGTCCTGCCCTGTAAATATACACCCAACCCTTTGCCTGGCTGGTACCCCATTCTCAGCATAATGTGCCAACCCTTTTCAGTTATGATCTTGCTCCAATTTGCTGCACTTACTGATGGTGAATTGGCTGTGCCTTGCTACATATCGTACATGTCTAGCACTAACATTAACGGTTGGTTACTTGGCCAACTGGAAGGGACAGAATTATCAGTCATCGCATCCACTTCCAGCACAGTTGGTTTACTGGCCACTTTGACAACCCGCCCTTTGTATGGAAACTTCAAGCACTAGTGAATAGTTGAAGTGACGGCGCCCAGTGCCCGGATGAATGGCCTGCCCAGGATCATGCAGAAGTTTGGGTCCATGTCTAGAATGTGAAAATCCATCTCAGTAACGGACGGACCTAGCCCCACCTTCAACGCGACCACTCCCTTTGGCGGCCTACTAGTGTTGTCGTAGGCCGTGACAGTGATAGAGGAGGGTCGAACCGACTGTAGTGTGGCCCCACACAGATGTAACATGTCCAAAGACATGACGTTGATTGAGGCTCCGGTATCCACCAAACATTGAGAAACACGGATGCTGTTGATATTGACAGTTAAGTATAAAGCATACCGCTGGAACTCCGCCGGTGCTAACTCAGACTCATGGAATTCAATGGTCGGATGTTGATTTGTGGGGGTCAGAACTACACTGATTTGGTTCACTGGAAGGTCTTCATTCACCATAACCTTCTGCAGATAGTGCATCAGAGCTTCCTGGTGTACCGACGATCTCTTGATCAATTCTAGAATGGATATTCTGGCCGGTGTCTTATCCTGGTGTTTAAGAAGATCATGCTGAGTCCCAGAGATGGACTCCTCAGCTAGGGCCTCTTCTTCCTGAGGCAGGGGTGCTTGGTCTTGCTGCGGGAATATGCGGTTAAAAATGCGCCCACTCCAGAGCACCATGGTTTCCTCGGAGTTGTCCCCCGCTATTTGTGTCATGGGAGGCAGAGTGGAAGATGGATGGGAGGTGGAGGGTTGATGGTTGAACATTTGGTGTGGCAGTTGAATACTTGCCGCACTCGGGGGTGGAGCGGAGGTACGTAGGAAAGGAGCTTGGGGGTTAGGAGTGATAATGGGGATGGTTGGTGGTGTGCGGATGAGAGGTGGGTTGGATGGTGGTTGTGAGGTGGTGATAGTAGGAGGTTGGCGTATGAGCGGGTGATTAGGTTGTGGTGGCGCGGAGGTGGTATTACGTAGAAAGGGGGCTTGGGGATTCGTTGTGGAGATTACGAGAGTTTGACGGATAAGAGGCGGGTTGGATGGTTGGCTAGAGGGTGGTGGTCGCTGTGCGGCGGTTGTGGGGATGTGAAGGAAAGATGGTAATGGGTTAGAGGGAGTGGGTCTATGGATGAATGGGGGTAGAGTGAAAGTGGACTGGGGGGTAGAGGTGGAGGGTACTTCCATTGGCCTGCCGGATGTATTTTCAACGTGGGGAGACGCCCTGAGGGCATTCACTCGCTGATTCGGAGCCTGGTGCTCCGGGAGAGGGTTTTGGACAATGCCCATGTTGGGCTGCTGTAGGGGAGCCTGGGGTTGCTGCTGGGGTGGTTGTTGTTGTTGTTGCTGCTGTTGATTTTGCCTGGGCGGCCTCCTCGCCTTCATCTCAGCGATGTACTTTATCATTTCCTCCCAATCTATTCCTCCGTTGTCATTCAGATCGTAGATATAATCTTTGAAATGGAAGCATGCCTCCAGTGTATGACCTAGCCCCGGTGGAAAGCGCAATAGTGCGAAGTATCAACATTGGGAGGCCATTGCAACCGTTCCCTCGGAAAGGTGAGTGCATTGGTGGCTATAAGAGCATTAAAGGTATCGGGTAGGGTCTCCGGCAAGGGAGGATAATGGGCTCTTCTTGGGCCAGTGGGGCGTCTAGGCTGCTGGGGTCATAGGTGCCTGGAGGAGGTACCTGATTATACTGTGGAGGTTGTTGAGGAGGTGCTGGTTGTTGTTGATATTGGGGAGGAGGAGGTTGACGGTACTGAGGCTGTGGTGCCTGACGGTATTGAGGAGGTGGTGGAGGAGCTTGACGGTACTGAGGTGGAGGTTGTTGTTGTGGCTGTTGAGGCTATTGGGGTTGTTGGGGTGGTGCCCTAAATACTGGAGGATTGTTTGGCCTGAAGGCTGGCTGTTGCTGCGGTTGTTGAGGCCTGGGGTTTGGGTTCGGGCGGTAGGTGGAGGAGCTTGGGTTGTCCATAGCACTCACCTACTCATGTTGTAATACCCCTTCAGTTGTAGGACCACCAGTCAGGGGAGTACCATTATTCTTCTTGAAAGTCCTGGCCTTTGGCTCAAACATAGGCATAATAGGAGAGTCCTTTAACTGAGTCTGGATATAACGGGCTCTCTCATACAACTCCTCCATAGTTGTCAGCTTATTCATTGCTAGGATATGCCTAAACTATGGCATGGCATTCATAGTGATCATCTTTACTTGCTCTGGCTCAGACAATAGATCCCTCAACCTCTCAGCCAGTGCTCTCTACCTATCAGCATATTGCAAGAAATCCTCATCCGCCTTCATTTTCTCGGCCATCAAATCAGTAATAGACAATGAAGGACCAACCCGGTCCCTGTACCACTGTAAGAACTTTCTCTGGACTACTTCGAAATCCTCGACATCAGTTGGTTCTAAAGAGTAGAACCACTCGAGGGCGGACCCATCTAATGATCTCCAAAAGAGGAAAGCAAGGACACGATTGTCATTCTGCTAAAAGGAAGATTCGTACATGAATTCTTTGATGTGTACGAATGGATTGCCGGTGCCATTGTAGCGGCAGTAGACCGACAGCTGGGAAGGGGGGAGATGAAAGACTGGCATTGAAGGGAGAGCCAGTTCAAAGGAATCTTTGGGTGTGGACACCCTTTTCAAATCCTGCTCCAGCCGACTCACCTGTGCCAGAAGGGCTTGGGTGAGCTGGTCGGAGGATGATTTGGGAGGCACCCCGGAAGAATGAGGTTGAGGTGCACTCATTTGGACGGAGTTGTAGTGGGGAGGAACGCCAGCGGGCGCAGAAGTGTGGGCCAGACCCCAAGGGGGGTAAGTGGGCCTTGCCGCGGTGGGGCTTGGCCGAACAAGAGAGGGCCTCCCAACAGGATTGTGGGGGTGAGAGTGAGTAATAGAATTGGCTCGTGAGGGGGTAGGGGAGGCTTGGACTGTCGGGTCGCGAGTTGGTTCATAGAAGACACCCGTGTTTGGGTGGAGAGATTGGATGGGTTCGGATGGATTTCCCCTTCAAAGTGGCATGAACCTCCTGAAGTTGAGAGGGTTGGAGGTTTTGGAGGAGGTCCACAAGTTGAGATAGGTCAAAAGAAGTGGAGGCATTTCCAGCAACATGCCTTAGGGAAAGGTGAGGGGACTGTGAATCCACCGCATGGACATGCGAAGTGGATGGACCAACATGGGGTTCATGGGGGATTTGTGCAAGTGGTTCCATTGAGTCATAGACCTCATCATATACATCCTCTTGATAACCCATATTCTCATACTCGGCTATTCCGAGAGATTTGCCTTAACGAAGCAACATAAAATTTAAACAAAAAGGTTGATTAACAAACAACTACTCAAACAAGTTTGAGAGAAGAAGTTAATGGCTTTTAATCACACACTTGGGGATGCTTACGTCTAATTAATTGTTCGGTATAGTTGAAAGTGGATTTTATTGAAAAATGTCACTCCAAATGGGTATTAACTTAGGTAGGTATGATGAGAACTCCGGGTTCCACTAAGCACACTTCCTCTCAATGATGGGATATACTAACACGGGTCTCCGGTGTGGTACAACCTGCTCGGTCCACTGTGAGGGAATCCACGGGGTACAGAGACTTATGGAGGTCCCGATGAGGATTCTCTAGTCCAGTGAGATGAAATGCCCAATGGAGAGATAGCCCTCACCGAGAGAGGTGTTTGGATCCTAGTGTAAGGAGGGAATGAGGTCCCTTAGCCGAGGCATGCCCTATAATGCAGAAGATGCAAGGATGACAGAAAATCCCCTGCTTCTCTATGAACAGACTGAATCGCGGCGAGTTTAGTCGTCGTGCTTCAATGCAAATCGCGACCGTTTAGTTGGTCGCAGATCTGACAGCTCACAAAAGCTGTAAGAGCCGCGACAACTCCCTCTGGCGTCTATCACAAATCGTGACGAGGAATACTGTTGCACATCAACACAAAACGCGACGTCTGAACACGTCGCGAATCAAAAGGCACCCGAGAGTTCAATCAAAGCAGTAAATCAAGTCAGCAAGCTTTTCTACCAACCAATTGATGAAAATAGAAGTCAAATTAAGATGCTTTCTTCGGGTAAAAGTAAGTAAATTGGGAAGGGAGCAAGATGATGATTTTTTTTTTAAATTAAACTTTATGGAGAGAAAGAAAAATAACACTAACACAAATTGGTAATAATGGGGGAATCTCAAAGGAGTACCGCGTGAGGTACGAGGGAAGGGGAGTTGTATCGCATGGAGTACGAAGGGAGGGACACACGTGGGTGTCGAAAGGAGGGGCACACGTGGGTGTCGAAAGGAGAAGGTAACCACAACTAAAATGAAAGATATCCCACCGTGATTGCCAATTTGTGAACGTGTTTTTTTGATTCAAAACACTCCACAAAGATTAATTAAAAAAGAGAAATTTTTAATGAAATATATGCAGTGAAAGAGGAGGGAAAGAAAAGAGTGCGTGTGTGCACGAGAGGGAAAATGTGATCGCCAAGTACACGAGGGTACCGAAGGAGATGGGCAAGAGGAGTAGAGAATACTTACCTTTACCCCAAGATCGTGGGAGATGGAATGATGGTGGGTTGACTCCTACTTCTCCAACCGATCGGCCGGCGAAGAAGACTTTAACCCGTGGTTACCTTGCAAAATGAGAAAACACGCAAACAAGTGAAGAGAAAATTAGACTATGATGTGAGGTACCAAAATCAAAGAAAGTGAGATAAAACGCAATGACATGGGCTTGAACACACCTCGTGGGAGTGGTATTAAACCCCTAAAAATGTAGGCGCGTAAGGAAATGAAGTGAGTGTGATGAGAATTGTATGATGAATGCAAGAACTAAACAAATGAAATGAAGCAAAAGAAAATGATGAGGAGAAATGGGGTGGTGAAATGAGCCCGCAGCAGCAATGTCCAAGAGGAAGAAGAATCCTCCTAGCTCCAAAGCAATGAAGAGGGACGAAGGCTCCAGACTCCAATGGATGGATGCTCGGAGCAGCTTGGGATGACAGTTCTTCTCCTTAGCTTCAGAATGTGAGTCTTCAGTGCGGCAGGGCTTCGCCGCATTGCTTGGGATGTGTCTAAAACTATAGCCTCAGTGGTCTTTTTATTAGGGAAAATTTCCTGAATCACGACGGACACAGAAGTCGCCTATTGATGTGAATCGCGACCGACTAAAGCGTCGTGTTTATAAAGATCGACTTGCTCTGATTAAGCCTTTCCAAACATCAATTATAGTAGGTTCTAGAATCGCTACGACATAAGCCGACACGTTTCAAACACTTCCAACATTGACCGATTCTTTCCAAATTTAATAAATGGAAATATTGAATCGCGACGACATGAGTGGTTGGGTATTTGAACAGAATCGATCCTCTGATAGGATGTCAATGTTCATATGATGGAAGGTCAGAAACGCGACAGAGTATGTGGATGCGATTCTAATTAGCACAAAATCTTTCCAAAAAATAAATTTGGAATTTTCCATAAACCGAAATTGGAAACTATTAATCGCGACTACCTAACCAGAGGCGATTCAAAATAGAGTAAGTGCCAGAAAAGGAAGTGTGATACGTGACGGTTTAACCCATCATGGATCAAACATCCTAAACCGCGACCACTGTGTCTGTCGTGAATCAATTATGCACAACAGACCCCTTCAAAGCCCATAGAAAAATTCCTAAACATCTTAGAAAAATCCAAAAAAATAGGAAAATTACTCAAGAGGTTAATTGAAGAGAAACACTTCGAGGCATTGTGGTATAACATAAATGTACTCAATATATTGTCAAAATGGTATGTCTACAACTATGAACGTGGCTAAGTAGGGAGAGTAGGGGGTTTTATCCTCAACGCGTGGGTTTTTTTTTACAATGATGGATGGAGGATTACGTGCTAGTCATGCATGTAAACTTGGGGCATATATAAACTCCCTTAGTTTTCTCTCACGAGAGTTTGGTTATTTTTCCTCTTGTGCTGCTAGTGCTGTTGCTGCTGCTGCAATTGCTGCTACGGCTACTGCTGCAACTGCTACTATTGTTGTGGTTGCTGCTATAACTGCTGCTACGGCTGCTGCTGCTGCTGCTACTACGGCTGTTGCTGCTGCCACTGCTATCATTGCATCCTCTTACCTGGAATATAGGAGGATTTGCATTCCTCGTTTAGCTAAGTAGGTTCCTTCCTACAATTCGTCTCTAGTTGCTTATTTCCTATTTGTTCCAAGCTTTGTAGGTGTTTTCTATTAGTTCTCTAGTCTACAATTATATGTCTCTTTCTATAATTTTTCTCCTTATTTGCTATTTCCACACTGGTAGGATTCTCCTTCCTCTTGTTTTCTCCTTCTGTTAGAATCTCTAAGATTGAGCATCTACCTCTGGCCTTACCTTGACTTGTGTTTAGTAGAGCTATTAGGAGTTTTCCTCTTTCACTTTGTTCACGTCTTTAGTTGATGTTCATGTCTCTAGTTGATGTTCATGTACACTTGAAGTGAGTTTTCTTCCAGATTCAAGGAAGATTCTCATAAAGGATTTATATACACAAATTCCTTTTCTTCCATAAGAGTTCCACATCACCCATACTGTAACGATCTCCTCTCTTTGTTCTATTCTTTTATTCATGAAGGATGTGTAAAGAAAAGTACTTAGGACCCACAAACTGTTGTTTTATCCTTCATGGAATAGTAGAAACTCTTAGAAGAGTCTCTTTAGTCGATTTTAAACCACTCCAAAATGAACCACCAGCGGCTGTCGACAGACAGAACATATCTATCGACAGGAAGTTGGAGTTAGCCAGACTTCGACTTTCATGAAGTCGGAGTTAGCCAGACTTCGACTTTCATAAAGTCGGAGTTAGTGATACTTCAACTTCCATGAAGTCGGAGTTAACCAAACTTTTGTATTTTTCTGTTAGGGCTGCTGCTTCCAGAAGTGTCCGCAGATACCACCAGTGGCTGTCAATAGACAGAACATATCTGTCGACAGGTTCCCTTGATTCCAGCCTTCCAGAACCCAGAACCACCAGCTGTCTGTCGACAACTACCAGTATCCATCGATAGCTAAAGGCCAGATTCCAGAATACAGTTCTGGATGGACCAGTAGCTGTCGATAGTCAACCAATGGCTGTCGACAACCACCAGTTTACGTTGTCAACAAGAACCATTTCTTCCCCAATCAAAGTTGACACATTCTTATATTGTCCAAACAAGTTGCCTCTTCCATTTTCTTCGATTCTAAACTATTATGTCATTGGAATGAATCATCATCTACATCCATCCTTGAATTATTCTTGGACATCCTAAATTATGTTGTTTCTTATACCTTCTGGATATCTTTAACCATGAACTCATAGAACCTAGCTTCCTGTGATATTGTTTTACTCTTGATGAGTGCCCAAGTACCATGTATGTATATCAGAAATGGAAATGAGATGACGTATTTTTGGGTCTTTGGACTCTCATGGACTAATGCCAGTGCAAATGGGGCAGATCCAGTCCCGGGAGGAGCACCCGAATTTGTATAATCTGCGCAGAGCGGTATGGATCCATAGGGTGTTTGGCATGACACCACTATATTCTAAATTGGTCAACATTTCCATGAATTACGTTGAGACATGAATGTTTATTGCTTGCTTGAAAAGTGGACAGAGTATCTCTATACATACACTTTCTCTATTTTCTTCTGAACTATTGTTCATACGCTTATGTTTGCTATTTCACCGATGGTCACTATATGTCAGTTCATTGGCATATTATTTTATTCTTGCCGCTGCTTGATAATCATGGTTCACTTCATCTACGATCTGATTTGTACCATTCTCCGTTACTTGTACTCAGTACTTATTACATTCTTGTACCACAATTGTCTTTAACTCATGTAAACTGTTATATTCCTTGATTTTGGAGGATAAATCCTACTGGGCATGAGTGCTCATACCTAATTTTCCTCAAGTAATCTATAATTCTAGAAGATGGGACATCGGGATTTGTGGGCTGAGAGATCAACCTTTGTGGCGTCTGCCTTTGAGTTGTAATAGGAGAATAGTGTAATACCTGAAGAATGGCAGCTAATCAATTTTTATTTAGTGAAGCCCCCGAGCAATTTCTGCTCGAAAAGTTCAACATTTACTCTTGATTCCTTATTCACTCACGTTACGACATTTATAGAGATATATTAAATGTCGGGACGTGACAGAATGGTATCAGAGCATCGGTTGAGGAACCAAATGCTTTAGAGTTACTGGTCTTCAACATCCTGTAGTGACCTATGAGGATGGGTAGAAAGCCTGCAGTTAAGCTAGATAAGTAAAGTTGGATATAGATCGTGTTGTGTATGAAATGAATATCTAGAGGGGGGGTGAATAGATATTGACCAATTAAAATTTAAGAGGTCGAGACTATGATCAAATCAGATGAAACAATGTAGTCGGTGCACATCAAATCACACAATGCAAGCAAAACTTTTAAGGTGATTCGGCTCCAGTGTGGAGACCTACATCTACCCCTCACTAAACCAAGTGAGGCTCCTCTAATAACTTGACCTGGATCAGTAAAAAAAGTTTCAGTAGAGTCGACTCCATGCCTTCTAGAGTCGACCTCATCCAAGTGATTGCAGTTCTGACTAACTGTCGATCATGTAGAGTTGATGTTTTAGCATCTTAGTGTCAACCTCATATACTGGTAGAGTCGACCTCAAGCAGTATTTTTCTCTAAGTGTTAACCAGAAACTTGATTAGTGTCGACCTGATCTCCACGTAGTGTCAACCTAATGTGATACTTTGAACTTCCACGCTACAAGAAATCCATCAAGCGTCGACCTATCCTTTGAATATAGTCGACTCATATGCATCACCGAACTTCAGTAGCTCACTCATTATTACTTGTGTGTCGACCTATGAAGTAACCAGGGTCAACACACTAAAAATAGCTTTTGACTTTATGAATTTTCTTGTGATACAAAAGACTTGTGTTAGATATTTATTACATTTTGCTTAACTTATGACATCATCAAAACCAGGGACACAACATAAATCATCTGTCATATCTCAAAAATCTTATAAGGAAAGGACATCATTTAATCACGAAGGTTAATGTATCAAGTAACTAGATACACACAGTAACAACTGTACTAATAGTATTAGTTAGAAAAACTGAGTTTTAAACTGCATGATTGATTAACCAAACTTAAATTTGTTTGCTCAGCCCAGTGTAATGGGGGAAGAAACACATTGGAGAGAGGTTCAATATGCAATGAACAACCTTGCTCAATCCTTGGAGCGAGTAGTTCCAGTCGGTGATCAAGGGAAAATGGAACTGCATGGAAATATTAGAAGTACAAACCTCCAAGAAATAATGAGTGTTACAGTATCTATACGGAAGAAAACAGCCCCCTCCAGTATAGAGAAACAACTGGCAATAAGATGGTAGAGGAACAAGAAGAGCAAAAAGATCAAGAAGACCAATAGGCAAGAGAATGTTAAGGCACCTAAGGAAGCTTGTGCGTGTTGTCACAAACCAGGCCATGTCAAAGAAAACTGTTGGTGGAAACAAGGAGCATGTTTGAGGTGTGGAAGTCTAAATCATCAGATCTCAAAATGTCATGTACCATCTCAGAACAATGACAAGAGTTCAAGAAGACTTTAAGTCACAAGGAGAATCAACTGAGGCTATTAGAAGTAACTTTTATGTATAAGTCAGTAAGACTAGAATATAGTGAGAGATGCTTGAGTTTAGTAGTTATACTATGTCCAAGCTTAGTTAGTTTTGCCAACCAATGTAATTTTGTAAGGATGATTATACAGTTCTGTACGAGAAACCTTATGTGATAAATATAATCTTTGTTGTCTATCATCATATTCTCAATATTCACCATTCTCGTCATACTTTATTACCCTTTCCAAGGAATATGTATCCATATAACTCTATGAGAATTAAGGCTATTTCTTAGTAGGAAGACCTCAAGTATAGTGAGATATTAACAAGGATCTGCTCAATACTTAATATACTGCTATCATAAATAAAGAACATAGTGGAAGTTGCATCTAATTGAACCCATGATCACAACATGGCTCCTTAAGATCTAAAAATGCTAATTAATATTAAGATCCCCATCAATTGACGATGTCATGACAACCAGATATATAGAGGGTGTATACATCGTATGACATAATAATCATGACAAGATTGGTAAGACTAATATGGACTAAATAAAATTTAAAAGGCTGAAAACATAATCCTTGCGATCCATCCAAACTAGTCATGGAGTTTGGAGGACTAAACTCTTTTCTTAGTGGGGGAGGAATTGTAACACCCCAAAATTTAATACCAAAATAATAATATGATATAAAAAATTAAAAAAATTCTGATTTTCAATAAACACATAAATATTTATTAGAAACCTAATTATCTTTACTTTAGAGATATTTCTACATTAGTAACGTGACCCCGATACTGTCTTCAGATGTGCGCACTCCGACAGGGCGCCACCAGAATTCGGTAACGGAATTGAAATCCAAAAATACCATAATTCTAAAAAAAAATGCTGATTCTAGAAACATAAATATCCTGAATTGTTGATGCACGAATATCAAGATTAAGTCGACACAATGATTTTCTGGGTAATTTTTACTAGATGAAAAATTAATTCAAAAAATTAAACTAAAATCACCATAATTTGTAAAACCTTTCAATTAGCTTATGTTTGAAATTTCAACTTGATTGGACATTATTTGGATATAAAAATATAAGGACAAAGGGTCCAAATGAATTATCTCCCAATTATGTAACCCATTTTTGGAATATTTTTGCTTACGTAGTCTTGGCTATGTAAGACATTTTACCTCTTGTGTAAATGGGTTACACGTACCATGATACGTGTTAGAGGTGAAAAATCTCACTGTGAACGTGGCTAAGTAGGGAGAGTAGGGGGTTTTATCCTCAATGTGTGGGTTTTTTTTACAATGATGGATGGAGGATTACGTGCCAGTCATGCATGTAAACTTGGGGCGTATATAAACTCCCTTAGTTTGCTCTCACGAAAGTTTGGTTGTTCTTCCTCTTGTGTTGCTAGTGCTGTTGCTGCTGCTGCAACTGCTACTATTATTGTGGCTACTGCTGCAACTGCTGCTACTGCTGCTACTACTACTACTACGACTGTTGTTGCTGCCACTGCTATCATTGCATCCTCTTACCTGGAATATAGGAGGATTTGCATTCCTCTTTTAGCTAAGTAGGTTCCTCCCTACAATTCCTCTCTAGTTGCTTATTTCCTATTTGTTCCAAGCTTTGTAGGTGCTTCCTATTAGTTCTCTAATCTACAATTTTATGCCTCTTTCTATAATTTTTCTCCTTATTTGCTATTTCCACATTGGTAGGATTCTCCTTCCTCTTGTTTTCTCCTTTTGTTAGAATCTCTAAGATTGAGCATCTACCTCTGGCCTTACCTTGACTTGTGTTCAGTAGAGCTATTAGGAGTTTTCCTCTTTCACTTTGTTCACGTCTTTAGTTGATGTTCATGTCTGTAGTTGATGTTCATGTACACTTGAAGTGAGTTCTCTTCCAGATTAAAGGAAGATTCTCATAAATGATTTATATACACAAATTCCTTTTCTTCCATAAGAGTTCCACATCACCCATACTGTAACGATGTCCTCTCTTTGTTCTATTCTTTTCTTCATGAAGGATGTGTAAAGAAATGTACTTAGGACCCAAAAACTATTGTTTGATCCTTCATGGAACAGTAGAAACTCTTAGAAGAGTCTCTTTAGTCGGTTTTAAACCACTTCAAAAAGAACTACCAGTAGCTATCGACAGACAGAACATATCTATCGACAGGAAGTCAGAGTTAGCCAGACTTCGACTTTCATAAAGTTGGAGTTAGTGATACTTCGACTTCCATGAAGTCGGAGTTAACCAGACTTCTGTGTTTTTCTGTTAGGGCTACTGTTTCCAGAAGTGTCAGCAGATACCATCAGTGGCTGTCGACAGATAGAACATATTTGTCGACAGGTTCCCTTGCTTCTAGCCTTCCAGAACCTAGAACCCAGAACCACCAGCTGTCTATCGATAACTACCAGTATCTGTCGATAGCTAAAGGCCAGATTCCAAAATACAGTTCTGGATGGACCAGTAGCTGTCGACAGTAGGGGTGAACAACGGTTCGGATCACCCCTATTTTTGGGGGAACCGAACCGAACCCCTTCAGTGAACCGAACCAAACCAGTTCGGTTCAAACCGAAATTAGGCAAAATCAGGTAAAAAGTGGCAAAAAAATTGTGTTTTATCGGCGGTCGCGATATTTCATCTCGCAACCACCGTGCGCGGAGGGCGCGCCGCGCGCGCCAAAGCCCTCCTTCCACTGCTCTACATGCGCTTTTCTATATAAATGTGTGTATATATATATTCGGTTCATTTCGGTTTCCCAGTCCGAAACCAAACTGAACAGTGAGGCCCGTGAACGGTTCGGTTTGATTTTTCGGTTTGGACCGTATAGTGAACACCCCTAGTCGACAGCCAACTAGTGGCTGTTGACAACCACCAGTTTATGTTGTCAACAAGAACCATTTCTTCCCCAATCAAAGTTAACACATTCTTATATTGTCCAAACAAGTTGCCTCTTCCATTTTCTTGGATTCTAAACTATTATATCATTGGAATGAATCATCATTACATCCATCCTGAATTATTCTTGGACATCCTAAATTATGTTGTTTCTTATACCTTCTGGATATCTTTAACCATTAAATCATAGAACCTAGCTTCCTGTGATATTGTTTTACTCTTGATGAGTGCCCAAGTACCATGTATGTATATCAAAATTGAAAATGGGATGACGTATTTTTGGGTCTTCGAACTCTCATGGACTAATGCCAGTGCAAATGGGGCAGATCTAGTCCCAGGAGGAGCACCCGAATTCATTTAATCTGCGCAGAGCGGTATGGATCCACATGGTGTTTGGCATGACACCACTATATTCTAAATTGGTCAACATTTCCATGAATTACATTGAGACATGAATGTTTATTGCTTGCTTGAGAAGTGGACAGGGCATCTCTATACATACACTTTCTCTATTTTCTTCTGAACTATTGTTCATATGCTCATGTTTGCTATTTCACCGATGGTCACTATATGTCAGTTAATTGACATATTATTTTATTCTTGCCACTGCTTGATAATCATGGTTCACTTCATCTACGATTTGATCTGTACCATTCTCCGTTACTTGTACTCAGTACTTATTACATTCTTGTACCACAATTGTCTTTGACTCATGTAAACTGTTATATTCCTTGATTTTGGAGGATAAATCCTACTGGGCATGAGTGCTCATACCTACTTTTTCTCAGATAATCTATAGTTCTAGAAGACGGGACATCGGGAATTGTGGGCTGAGAGATCAACCTTTGCGGCGTCTGCCGTTGAGTTGTAATAGGAGAATAGTGTAATACCTGAATGGCAGTTAATCAATTTTTATTTAGTGAAGCCCCCGAGCAATTTCTGCTCGAAAAGTTCAACATTTACTCTTGATTCCTTATTCACTCACGTTACGGCATTTATAGAGATATATTAAATGTCGGGACGTGACAGACTCTGTGAACACCGATTCATTAGAACATTGATTTGTTCAACAACGATTTCACTAAAACATCGACTCCATGTAAACATCGATTTCAATTAAACATCGACTTCATTGAAACATCGATTTCAGTTGAACATCGATTTCACTAAAACATCGACTCCATGTAAACATCGATTTCAATAAAACATCGACTTCAGTGAAACATCGATTCACTCACAACATGGATTATGTTTACATCGACTCTCTTTGTACATCGATTATGTTTACATCGACTTCACTTAAATATCGACTTCAACATTGATTTCGATTAAACATCGATTCCAGTCAAACATCGATTTCATACATGAATTACATTGGAACATCGAATGTTTTTTACATCGACTCTATTATACTTAAACATCGATTTCCTCTGTATTTCGAACATTTCAAATTGTCTTTGGCACCCAATGAAAACTCAAATACATTTCATATACGTAACATACTATTTCTCTGACAGAAAATCTTTTTTCCTATCTCATAGGATCTCTTCCTTCCTTTCAGACAAAAAGAGATTACCTACCACTTCTGGGTGTCAGCAAGAAATACAGAGGTATGAGCCTTCTGACAGATATACTTCTCTGGTCTAAACACTTTCTTCTATGCTTGCAGACCTCGAAGACCACCTAGTGGCTGTCAGCCAGAAGAAGAATAAAAAGATCAACAACGGCTAGAAGAGTTCCAACGGATCTTTTCAATGATCTGTTCAAAGCTGCTCATATAAAAGGATGAAGCAAAGTTGAAGAACGAGAAGAGATTTTTCCTGAAAATCTTTGAAAGAGTGTACATCCTGTGAGAAGCCTTAATTCCACATACACTCAAGCAAGAGGGAAGAGCTCGAGCCCTTTCTAGAAAAGCCTTCAGAGCTGAAGAATTCTGAAGCTCCTAGCATTCAAGCTTTCATCTATTCTCTTCACTCTCTTTGTGCATCATTGTAAATCTGGGGGAAAGTCTTTCGGCCGAGAGTCTTTGAGTTGGTGTACATCCTATACAACTCTCAGCCTGTTCTTTCTTTTCTAAGAAAGAGTTCGGTCAGCTAAGGGACTGTCTTAGCATTTCCTTTAGGGAAGAACCTAGCTGGAGTTAGTGTCAGCAAAACTGTATTAACCGGTATGTTTGGATCGTAGTTTACCGTGTTTGGGGGCCAATGTGTGGCCCATTGGTAGACCATGTGAGTCTACATGTGTTTTTACAAGTTGACATGGCAGGTTGGGAGGCTGGAGGGTTGGAATTCCCAGCCCAAACAGACCTCTGTCGGGCTCATTAAGAACGCGACAAACACAGACATCGCGATTCATATATGAATGCGACCACCTGCCTCATTGCGATTTGGAACCGCTTTTACGTGGACGTGGCTGCATGCTCGCCGCGTGGCGCATGCAGCGACGTCAGAGTTAATTCGTGTCGACGGGGAACGTCGTGTTTCTAAATGCGACGGCCCGATATGTCGCGATTTAAACTCAGTATGTTTTGGGCTTCTGCCCTTGGCCGAATAGTGCAGTTGCACTGTTCAGCTGGGGGAAGCTTTGCTGCGGGATTCTGTGGTGATTTTGAGGGTTTTGCTGTCCGTTCGACGTGATTCCGGCGCGAGGAGGTGCTTCGGAGCATGGGGAACGTCCGGACGGTGTTGGATTCGCGTTTCCTCTGTTGGTAGGGGAATTCTACTCTGTTCTTCCTTGTATGGCATGTATGGATTAGGGTTTGTGAGATTTGGTTTCGGAATCATGTGAACATGATAGAGAGCATGCTTAGGGTTTTACTCACATGCTTACTTCCTGCTTTATCTGCATGTGTAGCTATTTATGGTGATTTCCGGATTGAAGGTTTGGGGCTGGTTTCTACTGTCTGAAAGGCGACGGAACCAGTCGTTGCGTTTTGAGAACGTGATGACATGGCCCATCATGATTCAGACTATAAGGTGACGGGTTGGTCCGTCATGATTCAAGTCGATTGGAGACCTCTGTGTTGGTCGCGGTTTAGATTGTGGTCACCCGAGCTCTGGGGTTCTGTGGCCAGTCTGTCTGATTTATGTTGTACATTGCTTGGCTGTGTTGGCTATGCAATGTAGGGTCTGTATGGGTTGTGTCGGCCTATACCGTGAATGATAATGATGGGTTTTTCTTGGTAATGCGTGCATAGCAAGTTGGGTTGTTATGCCTTCCGTGGTTACCTCTCCAGTCGGTTACCCAGGCACCGGGTGCCCGGGTTTTGTCCCGATACAATGAGTATCGTGAGGGTTTGTGTCGTCTTCCTGGACACCCTCACTCCTGAGTTTGAGTTGTACATCCGGTTGAGGGAAAGACGGCAGGGGGCAACGACTCGTGTTTGTGGGTGTGCAGTCGCTTGTAGCGCGCTCGTGGTTGGGGGGCAGACACCAGTAGATGTACAGATCCCCAGCTAGTCCTGTTTCTAGTGCCTCACTTTAGGGTTCTCAACCGGAGTCCCTAAAGGTGTTATGGTTGGGCCTGCAGAGTGTGGTCAGCAGGTGTTGTGTTGGTTTGTCTCCACAGTTTTTGACCCTGTTGAGGTGGAGCGGCAGCTGGACCTTTCGTCTGTGGCTGCAAAACTGAGAGATAAACTTGTGTTGTTTGTCCGGGTCTGTGGCTGGTGTCGCAAACCAGTTCTCGTGACTCGTGTGCAGTGTGCCCTTCTTTAGCTTGTACGCGCGTACGTGGTTTGCCGTTTATTTACTTACAGCTGTAGTATCATGTGTAGGCATCATATGTTTTAAATGCTTACAACTTTGCTTATCTTATCTATTGTTCATTATTTTATCGACTTTGGGGGAGTTGCCCTACTGAGCCAGTGACTTGTGAGGCTCACCCCTTCTTCTTCTAGGTGAAGGAGAGCAGGAGGGTTTCCATCCCTCTTCTAGTTCCGGTAAGCACCATAGTGGAGTCGGGCCTTCGTCACTAGCAGAGTAATACTTTTACTTGTGGAGCCTCGGGGGTTTGTCCCTGGCTGTTGTATACTTTGTTTAATGACTATGATATGGAACTGAATATGAACATTTCATGTGAATATATGTGAGAAATGAAATCTTATATGTGTTCAACATGTTTCTTTTGACATGTGTGGTTGATATCCTTGCGAGGCTTCGGCCCGATCGCGGGAGGCGGAGTCGTGTCAGGCACGTTATTGGGTTAACGGGCCTGAACGGCGAGACCATCACAAGAACCTTATTGGGGTTTGTACCAACAGAACCTAGCTGGGAGTTTAAGTCTAGTAGAACCGCACTGGGGTTTGTTGCAGAAGGTTAACTTCTTGACCTATAATAGAAGTGAGCACCCTTCCTACTCGGAAAGGAAGAGGACTAGTGGGGAGCTGAGGATTTGTATATCCTTGGGGGATTGTACCTTGGTTAGTGAAATCCTAAGATTTTGCTTGGAGACCGGACATAGGACTTCTATTTGGAAGGGCCAAACCAGGATAAAATTCCTTGTGTTCTTTTTTGTGATTGTTTATTTGCTTCCGCACTGCTACTCTCTATCACACTATCTAACCAAAGTTTTAAGTGGTAATTTCTGTGTTTAAGTTTTGTTTTCTGCAGCGAATCTATTCACCCCCCCTCTAGATAGCGTGCTGCCAACCGTACCAAGTGGGCCAACAAGTGGTAGAAGATCCAACGATCTTAGAGCAAAGATCCATGGCAGCCCAAGGGATTGCTGAAGGCCAATCAATCACCAGACCTCCATTCTTCGATGGAGAGGATTACCAATACTCGAAAATGAGAATGGAATGCTTCATTTGAGGCACAGACTTTGATCTGTGGCAGGTAATAGAGGTAGGTGATTTCGTTATTGTTCTTGCTGAAGGTACTACTGCTATTACAACAGTTGATAAAAGTAAATTGTCTCTAAACTTTAAAGTAAAGAACTATTTATGTTGTGCTTTATCCAAAAGAGAATTCAGTAGAGTATCTGCATGTAAATCTGCTAAAGAAATGTGGGATAAACTACATGTAACATATGAAGGAACAGATAAAGTAAAACAAACTAGAATAGATATTCTTGTTTCACAATATGAGCAATTTAAAATACTTCCAAAAGAAAATATTACTCAAATGTATAATAGATTTTCAAGCATAGTAGCTAGTCTAAGTTCTCTTTGTAAAAATCTTTCTGATGAAGAATCTGTCAGAAAAATACTTAGGTCTTTAACTCATTCATGGACCCCTAAGGTCACTGCTATTAAAGAAGCCCATGATCTAACCAAATTTTCCATTGATAAATTAATTGGTTCCCTTATGGCACATGAAATCAATATGGAGTGACTATCTGAAGGGTCATCCAAGAAGAAATTTACTAATGCTCTTAAAGTTACAACTGCTCCTTCCACCTCTTCTTCTTCTAGTTCAAAAAATATAGGATCTGAAGATAGTGATGTAGATGATGTACTGTCCAAACTTCAGAGAATTCTTAAGAAGAAGAAAAATGGATCAAGAAGGATCCAAAAGAAAGAGAAAAAGGAGAAAGAACTAGTTTGCTATGAATGCAGAAAACCTGGACATCTAAGACCAGACTGTCCAAAACTCAAGAAGACTGGTCAACCAGAAAAGTCCAAAAAGAAGCACAAGAAATTCAAAAGAAGAGCAATGGCTGCTGCTTGGGACAATGAAGAAGTCACAACTTCAAAATCATCTAGCTCAGAATCAGAGAAAGAGAAGGAAAGTCTAGCCCTCATGGTAGGACTAGATGAGGTACATTCTAACCCATTTTTTGATTAGTGCACTGATTCAGGGTCAGAGTCTGAAGACTTAGAAGAAGTCTTTAATGAACTTTATGAAAAACATAAAGGTGTCGTAAAAGAATTACAGGATCTGAAAAATAATCTTACTTGCTTAGAAAACACTAACTCTAATCTTAAATCAGAAATTGAATAATTGGAAACACAATTGAAGGAAAGTAAAGATAATAATTATCTTTTGAATGAAGACTTAAAAAGTAAGAACAATGAAAAATTAGAGTTAGAAGAAAAATTAAAAACTCTAACTGAAGAAAATCTTTATTTAAAAGAATCAATTAGGAAGTTAACTAAAGGGAAAACATCTCTAGCTCTATGCTTAAAAGGATCAAAATTTGGAAACAATAAACAAGGTCTTGGATACGTACCTCTTGAAAAAGGAAAACAAGTCATAATTCCTGAAAAATATCCTTTGCCAAAATTTGTGAATGAAACCAAGATGCCTCAGTAAAAGGCCCCTGTAATAAACAAGTTCCATCAAAAGAAAAAAGTTTCTAAAAATTGTGTTCTAAACAGATATCACAAAGACAATAAGAACTGCAAAACATATTACATTCACTGTTGTTCTCATTGCAATAAATTAGGACACGCAGTAAATTCCTACACTACTAGGCACTTAATATGGATTCCTAAAGGTTATTTGTATGCATCTAATCATCAAGGACCTAAAAAGATTTGGGTAGCTACTTCTGAGTAGTTTATTTGCAGGATAGCCTTGAAGCATCAAGAACAAAGGATGCTCAAGGCATTGGTGACGGCCAGCTCCTCATCCAACTTATATCTGAAGAGGGAGTAGTCACAAATTTGTATTTACATTTATAGTACTACTAACAACTGTTTGCAAGTCTCTCTTTTTGTAAGATCAATGCAGGTAAGACTCTTGAAGACTTGACAAACAACAAGTGAATTTGTCAAGAAATAAGAAGATCAAACAACAGGTTGACACACCATGAAACAACTGTTGACAGACAAGTGGAGATTCATCAAGTCTCACTCTAAGGGGTGTAGACACGCGAATTTGACTCCACCGCAGGCAAATTTCATGTTGCGCCATAATGCCACAAATAGCCCTCATATTGCCTTGCAAGAGTGTTTTCCCAACATTTCTGAATCTCACCCATCCTTCCCCGGTGCTTCCCCTCCATTTCCAAGGCTAGCCGGAGGTCGTAGGCAACGTTTTCAAGACATGACGGGTCTTTGGGGCGCGTTAATGAAGTCGCGACGGGTCTGGTGGTCACATTAGAAACGCGTCCGGCATGTTCGACGCGATTCCATAGTCGCGCCGGGCATGTAGGATACGACAAGGCCAAATGGACCTTATCGCACTGGCCTTATGCGACGCGACAAGGAATTTACCTATTTTATTTATGAAAAATGCCCAAATGCCATGAACGCATCCGCTGTGAGCGCCGCAATTCTAATGTCGGTTTTGGCAGGATTTTTATAAATAAAATTCATAAATGCTTTGTCGCGTCTGGGAATGCCAACGCGTTTCAAATCAGAGACGCATCGGACAAGGCCGAAAGATTAGGCCCTAGGCCCCAAAAGTCATCGCACTCGAGCACCCATGCCTTGGAATCACGTGAAATATCTGAATCGTGTCTGAGCAGGCCGACATGATTAGGTCCTACACCGTACCTGTAGACCCCCGGAAGTTGTCGCATTTATGGCCCACGTGCCCAAAACAAAGTCGCGGTAGGGTAGGGCGACGCGTTTCAAGAATGCGGCGCGCCGCCCCGATGTGATTCTGAATGTGGCTGTCATACTGCAATCATCGTTGATGATCAGATCATCCCCATATAATTTCATGAATTATATATCCATTTTGATGATTAACAAAATCCTAACAATTAGTATCTAACAAGTTCTTATGAAGCTTTAGTCACAAGAAATAAACCAGGCAAAATCAAGCAAAGACTTGTAAGTAAATCCTTACATTGTTAATTTTTCAGAGCATGAAATTTCTCTAAGTACACATCAACTCGCGTTGAAACATAATGATTTCGTAAGTCATCGCTTCATATCATTTTGGGTTTACATCGATTTTGATCTCAGAACGATTCGCTAAGTGATCGCATCGATTTCGATCTTAGAACGATTCGCTAAGTGATCACATCGATTTGGTAAGTGAGAACAACGATTTGCTCTCAGATCGATTTGGTAAGTGAGAACAACGATTTGGTCTCATATCGATTTTGGTTCACATCGATTTGGTGAGTGAGAACAACGATTTGCTCTCACATCGATTTGGTAAGTGAGAACAATGATTTGCTCTCACATCGATTTTGTTTCACATCGATTTGATAAGTGAGAACAACAACTTGGTCTCACAACAATTCGATAAGTTCCACATTGATTTGGTATTTATATCGACTCGATAAGTTACACAACGATTTATTTGCTGTAACAATTTGATAAGTCAACATCGACTTGGTCAATATATCGATTTGTTCACAACGACTTGCTCATAACGGTGGTATAACGATTTGTGTATATATCGATTTGGTTATGAACGTGCAACGATTCACATGAACAATGATTCATTAACACAACGATTCTATAAGTCATGTTCATATCGATTTCATGAGCTATAACGACTTGATATTTAAATATCTTGGCAAGTCAAAGTCATCCCACGTATTTCTCTATTATTCATGCATTAAATATAACCGTACATTTCTCTGCACGATGCATGTCCATATATCTTCTATTCTTATGCTTGTGCATGTAATATCTTTTTGAAGAGACATAATGGAATTTCTATTTTGATGTATTCTCACTCTAACGTTGACTGACAACAAGAGACAACTTAGCTATCTACGTTTGAGCATTTAATGTGTGCAGGTCTCTGACAGCACAACTCTATACAACGTTGGATAAAGTAGAAGCTGGAGGATATCAAGAAGGATTTTCTTCTTATGTGCATGGAACGCAAAGAACCGTTGACTGCAAAGGAAAGCCATGCAGTCTAATGTTCTTTGAACTTAGAGACAACGGATACTTCAACGACTACATTTTCAAAAGAAGATACAAATAGAAGATTGGTGTCTACATGAAGTATGACGAATTGAGAATTCAAGATCTGCAAGCACCATAGAAGAGCTCAAGTCTCACTCCATCGTCTTGTCGTAGCTCTTTGCTCTCTGTGTCTAGTGTAGAACCTTGAGAGAGCTTTTGTGAACTGAGAGTGTTCTTCTATGTAGATTCTTTTTCTCTCAGTCTTCGCTTCGGATCAAGCACTGTGCTATTAGCTTGGTCCAGGGGCGTATCATCCCTTGAACACATTGTAGACACGCGAATTTTCCCACCGTGGGAAAATTTTCAAGTTGCGCTGTAACACCACAAATGGCCCTTATTATGCCTCGCAAGAGTGTTTTCCCAATATTTCTGGATCTCGCCCACTTCTTCCTCAGTGCTTCCCAAGGGGGTCCGGTCGCGATTCAAAGTCTGACAGCGGCCCGGAAAGTCATCGCGCGCAGGCCCGTAATCATGATAAAATCCCTGTATCGCGTCCTTGTCAGACGACGCGATTCAGAGATGTCAAATACGAATGTCACGTCAGCAGACATCACATTCTTGAGTCGGTATGCCAAATCTTAATCGCGTCCGGGCGTCCCGCCACGATTCAAGTCGCGGCGGCTTTCCCCGACGCATTTCAGAAAGGCGGTAACGATTCTCGCGTCCATTAAACCGACCTTCTAAATCGCGGCCTGCCGGTCAGACGCGATTCACTTCCTTAATTGCGCCTGCTGTCCTGGACGCAATTTTTACCCAGTACCTATACCTCGCAACCCGTTGGACATTTTGAGGAGGAGGAGGGGGCTTCATTGGTTTTGGGGGCTGGGTTTTTAGAGAGAGAGAGGAGAGAGAGAGAGAGAGAGAGAGAGAGAAGAGAGAGAGAGAGAGAGAGAGAGAGAGAGATAGAGAGAGAGAGAGAAGAGAGAGAGAGGAGAGAGAGAGAGAGAGAGAGGAATTCGCAGAGCGGCGAAGCCTGCCAGTTTCCCGTCTCGCCTCCGACCCACGGGAGCTCGACGCCGTCGTCTTCCTCTCCATCGCACGCGTACCCCGGAGCAGAGCAACTCCTCGTCTTCCTCTTCATCCACCGTCGCCCGACCGGCAACGCCGTCACGCCATCCGGCATCTGGGGAAGCACCCCCCCTTTTTTATTTGCTTTTTCCCTCCTCCGGACCCCACGTGGTCCTTTATGTTTCATATTCTCATTTTCACACACACATGCATACACACACACCACATTTTTAGGGGTTTTAAAGACCACCAAAAGGTGTGCTCTTTTTTATTTATCCCCATTTTATTCATTTTTTAGTATTTGATACTGCACATCCCGGGCTAATCCCATTTCCTTTTGTCTTTCTTGTCAGGGTAATCAATAAAGGAAACGCCCTCTGCCACGGCCGGCCGTGCTTCTAGAGAAAGAGAGGACCCACACCATCTCCCGCGCAATCTTCCCGCTGTCCAAAAGGTAAGTCCACGCGATCACTTCCTTCATCCGCACCCCTTCGCCGTGCATCTCCTTCGGTGCCCACGTGCACCTGGCGATCACGATCTTTTATTTTATTGTCTTTATGCTTTTCCACATCCACTACCACATATCACATATCACCATACACCTCGTATTTCTTCTTCCGTATGGGCCTCTGTTCTTCGTCCCCCCCTAACAAGGGAGCAAAAAACACCGTCTACACACATCTTCGTGTTATTCCCTTCGTGTTGAAGGAAGACTTGGGGGTTCCAGGGTGTTTTTCCCTTTGTGTTGAAGGAAGATCTGGAGGGTTCCAGGGTGTTGTATTCCTCTTCGGGTTGTGAAGAGAAGACCAGCTGCGGCTGGGTGTGTAAGTGCCCTTGAGGGACTATACCCTTGGGTAGTGAATCCTGAGTCTTTGCTCAGGGACTGGACGTAGGACTCCTTTGGAAAGGAGGTCCGAACCAGGATAAAATCTTGTGTAGTGTGATTGCTTGCTTTGTGTTTGTTGTTTACTTTTCGCTAACGCTAACAATCTTCGAAGTGCTTGTTGTGTGAAGATTTTTGTGGACAGGTTTTTAGGTAATCAAATTTATTACAGAATCCCATTCACCCCCCTCTAGGCTTGCTAGTTGGGCAACAATCGCACCCCTTGTCAAATCAAGGGCTTCTTAATCGTGGGACGCCGGTCGGACGCGATTCAATATAGTCGCGTCCTCTGTGGCTGACGCGATTCAAGAACTTTGCCTATAAATGGACCCCCAAGGGTCATTTGTAACGGGGGTCCACTCACTGCGGCGAAGCCCTGCCGGATTCCCGTCTCAACCTCCGGCCCAAGGGGACCTTCTACTTCAAGCCATCCATTCGATCCTCTAGAGTCCGGAGCCGACGTCCCCTCCGTCATCCACGTGCATCGAGGCGGGAGCATCTTCCTCCTCTCCGTCCATTCCGGCAGCGCCGACGCGCCATTCACTTTTGGGGAAGCACCCCCTCCCCTTTCTCTCCCTTTTCATTTATCTCCTCTGGGCCCCACGTGACTCTCATACCCCTTTTTTTACACACACACATGCATGCATACACAAACACACATACCTACATTTTAGGGGTTTAAAAGCCACCACGCGGTAAGTTTTTTCTCTATGCCCTTCATTCCATTTATTCTTTATTTTTAAGGATTGTATACTACACGTGGCTAATCCCCTTCTTTTCTTCTTGTTTGTCTTTTCTTTGTCAGGGTAATCAACATGGGATACACCCTCTACCACGGCCGACCATTCTTGTAGAGGAAGAAAGGACCCACATCCCCCGCGCAATCTCCCCACGCTCCAACAGGTATTCTTCGTGATCATTCTTCCATCCGCACCCCTCGTCGTGCACCTCCATTCGGCACCCTGGCATGCCTGGCGATCACGATCTTTTTCTTTTCTTGTCATTTTCTTCCATTTCCACTCCATCTCCCACACACACCACATATGCATATTTCATTTCATTTTACTTTATCTTGCCCATTATCCCCCTCTTTGTGGGCCTCTCTTTCTTCCCTTCTCCGGAGTCCCGAAGGAACCTCGGAGGAGCGGAAAGGCGGCGTTTACAGATTGGCGATCACTATGGGACGTCTTTTTGAATTTCCTCGTTGATTACCCCTTCCTTCGTGCCCCACGTAGCACTCTGCCTTTTTCCTGCTTAATACCCTACTGCATGTGTGTTTAATTTTCTTCTCTTTACACATCTCCCGCTTTCCTGCACTTTTTCTGTCCTCGGGTGGCCTTTTGGAATCGCATCCAACACAGAGGACGCGTTTATAACGCGTCCACTGAACAGGACGCGTTTCATTTCGTTGTCGCGGCGGCTTTCGGCTAAGTCCGCCGCATCCCTGTACATTTTACTTTCTTATTTCCTGTACATCTTCCCTGCTTCCTACTTTCCATTTTTTGTTCTCGCGTGTCTGTTTGGAATCGTGTCCCACACAAAGGATGCGATTCAGAGTTTGGTAATGCGTCCGCCTTACCGGACGCGTTTCACTTCCTTGTCGCAGCGGCTAAGGCCGACGTGTTCTTGTCAGCAGTCCGTCCACAGAGACCAGATGCGGCCCTGATAGCCTTCTGGGGCTCTCAGTTTCACGTCCACGATTTTGAAGTCGCGTCTGTACCCGCCGCGATTCAAACTGCTGACAGAAACGTGCCCCTTTTGCCATCTTTGCTATAATTGTTGCATACATGGCATTTTGCATCGGTCGGGGGACCTCCTTCCCTCATATCCTAGGCTCCACACACCCTTCCAGTGAAGGCAAGCTCTCCATTGGGCATTCCGTCTCTTTGGACTAGCGAACCTTCTCCCGGAACGCCATAAGTCTCCGTACCCCGTGGATTCCCTCACAGTGGATCGAGCTGGTTGTATCCCTCCGTTGACCCGGGTTAGGTATCCATTGCGTGGTGAGAGGTGATTCTAGTTGTACCCGAAGTTCCATACTCTACCCAACTAAGATCTCACCTAGAGTGACACAACAATTTTCAATCCATTAAATAATTATGAAACTCCTTAAAACAGCGTAAGCATCACTACTTGTTTGAACCATATTGCTTGATTAATCTTTGTTCAACTTGCTTGTTTGCTTATTGTCTTGTTAAAAATGGACCCACATTATCATGCTAATTTTTATATGGACTATGAGGATGATGTTCAATCTCCATCTTTTCAATCCCATGTCCGTCCATCTCACCACCGTGAGGGACAGCCTTCCACTTCCTATGGTTATGTGCGCACACCGCGCACTAACCAATATGATGTCCCTCCATACCTCACTCCAATCAAAACCCGGCAAGAGCCTCCCCCCCACCAAGATCCCAAAGTGCAGACTGTCCTGCATGCCCTGGATTAACTCACCCCTCAACAACTTAATCTCATACAATCTTTGGTTGAGGGTGCAACTCCTCCTCTTTCTCCTTCCCCTAGGCACCCGCCTTTGTGTATTCCGGCGACTTCGCCACATCCCCCTGTACATCCTTCATCACCTCGGCCCTCCGGCCATTTGCACTCCCATGCTTCGGCTCGTACAGACCACCCCTTGGGAAGGCCCACTAATTCAAGGCCACCCCCATGTACTCCCTCATTTGCCCAGTAGTAACCCACTCCACTCCAAAATGCTCTTCTCCAGAAATTTACCAATCTGGAGAATCAAATAAATAAGCTTTTTCAGTCCCACGGGTGGCCCCGTCGCCGCCATGCCGGCTCTCCCTCAAATTTATATTCATCCTTCGGAGATGCCAACATACCGATTGTACAATGGCACGGGAAATCCCTACCTTCATGTCAAGGAATTCCTCTATGAGTCTTCACGTTGGCAATGTGACCCCATTACCTTGGCATTTTTATTTAGAAAATCTATTGATGGCCCTGTGCTCGAATGGTTCTACTCTTTAGAGCCAAGTGAGGCAGGAGACTTCTGCATCCTTCATAAAAAATTCCTTCAAAGGTACAAGGACTGTGTCAGCCCTTATCTCTCTATCACGGATCTAGCATCCGAGAAGATGAGGGCCAACGAGGAATTTGTACAATTTGCTGACCGTTGGAGGTCAATGGCCACTCGCTTGCAACATGAACTCTCGGAGTCAGAGCAAGTCAAGATTATCATTTCCAACTCTACTCCGAGGTTTAGGCACATCCTGGCCATGAACCAAATCACCTCCATGGAGGAGCTCTACGAGCGGGGATGCTACGCCCAGACACATTTAATGGACTCCTCGATCGTAGATCTTTTTAATCAAATTAATCTGAGAAAGAATGGATCAGTGGACGCCATCCACCATCCACATCGCCACCATACAACGTCCACATCATACACACCCCCACAAACTCCTATTTACCACAACATGCCTCCACCCAGGCGTCCACTAATTCGTCCTCCTCGGACCCAACAACCTCCAACTGGGCCCTATGATGCCCCAATTTATGAAGAAGCTTCTGTGCCCTACGTTGCACCTGCTCCGGCTCCCACGCCGATTCCCATACCTCCACCAGCTCTAGCTCCCATACCTCCACCACAGTCTGTTGCTCGGGCCGAGGTTGCCAACAGCCAACCCATCCAAAAAACCACTTGGTGTTACGACGATGAACCTTCCGAGGTCATGTTTGTACGCCATTTACCTACACCTCTTACATTGCCACCCACATTTACCAACCCTCCACCATTAACCCACCATTACACCTCCCACACCGCCAGCACCCTTGGCAACTGAACCCGAGCAAATCTTCCCCTTCATAACCATCACAGCTCCACCGGCCATACAACCTTCCATTACACCCACCATATCCACCCCCATCTGACGGAGCGGGTGCACCCCTTTAAAGAGAAACAAGCAAGGTCAGCAGCAGAAGGAAGCCTTGGGACTGGGCATGCTTTTCAAAATCCAAGATTTTATCCCTCGCATGCCGGTTATTATTTCCATACCGAGCACATTCGCTGAGCGGGAGCCCTCCCCTCCAATCATGGCTGTCAAGAGGCCTTCTAATGATATGCCAATCATTCCGGTTGCCAACCGCACCCAATTCAAAATACTCATAGGGAATCTCACCCTCCAAGCCCTCATGACCCCTCACACCGTTATTGTGAACCTTCCCACTCTAGTGAAGGGGTCAACTCTGCAGATTGTGCTCACGTATTCCAAGGCTAAATCCTTGGCACAATCTATTACCCGAGGGGTCGTGCCCCTTTCCATATCACACGCTATACAATCTTTGGGCACGGTCCCCTCATTGTTGCTTCCAATTCCACCAGTGGAACTCCCCACCCTCTCATTCAGCTACATTCCGAGGGAGTTACCACTCATACTTGAAACTCTGATGGAAGTCAACAATCCAATCATTGAGAGCCGTTCAGTCTCTGCGAGAAGAGCAAGACCATCTGCCCGCCAGGCCAAATTTGTGAGGAAATACCTGAGGGTCGAAGCACCGATTCCCAAGCGGGAGACTAAATGCCGGGCAAGGTGAAAGACCAGGGGATCTCCTCCATCTTTTTCCTTTTCTTTTCAATCATCTTTTGTGCTCCTCAGCACCTTCCCGTGGATTCTTCACATTCCCTCCCCACGGGAGGCATTTTATTTTAATCTTTTTTACGATTCATTCTCTTACACCAGGCATCACGCCCCTTTATGTACTCCTTACTCTCCTCCCCGTGCCCCATGTGGTACATCTCCTCTCCGTGCCCCACGTAGCACAACTCCTTCCAGTGCCCCACGTGGCACATCTCCTTCCAGTGCCCCGCGCAACACATCTCCTTCCAGTGCCCCACGCGGCACATCTCCTTCCAGTGCCCCGCGCAGCACATCTCCTTCCCGTGCCCCACGCAGCACATCTCCTTCCTGTGCCCCATGTGGCACATCTCCTTCTTGTGCCCCACGCGACACCTCTTCTCCTCGTGCCCCACGTGGCGCACCTCCCTCTTTGGCCCCTCGTGGCCCACTTTTTCCTTTCTCTCCTCCAGCCCTGCCGGATTCTTTTCCTCTTTCAGGGCATCGCGCCCTCCTTCTTCTTCAAATCCCTCCGGCCCCACCGGAGTCTTCAAAGTCTTTCCGCAATTCCCTCCTCTCCATTTTTAATCAGGTCATCCGACCTTTCTCTCACTGTTTTCGGGGTTTTAGCCTCCACTTGTCCTTTTAATTTCTGAATAAAATTGTAAATTCTTCTAGACCTCTGAGTCTCGCCCCCATGCAGGGCATTCATCTTCCTTTTACCCTCCAGATTCCTACTAGCCTTTATATAACCTATCAGTGTAAAAAATCCATAAAAAAATGAATATTCAACATTGCCATGCTATCGCAGCACTTCCATTATGAGAACTCCGTGCCAGGAGTCCAAAATTCCCTCCCGGGTCATTAAGAGTTGCCCTTAGCATGGGTACCTTCACACACATTTTACGGCACCCTAAGCCGATTGCTCCCGGAAGACACCGTCACCGTCACAGCCATGCCTGAAAGGCATAAGATGTCTTTTTCTCCTCTTACTCGGCCAAAGTATGAGTAGTAGAGGTAGTCTGGGCAAGGCAACCAACCCAAAGCACTCTGTCATAAGAGAATGTCTCAAAAACGGACAAATCAAATGACCAATAAAACATCAAAGTCAAATGCATGTCAAGAGCGGAAAAGTCTCTGCAGGGATCCAAACGGACCTGGTCCTATGCATACAAAAACCAAAATCAATCATAATAGGGCATGGCAAAGAGTGGCAAAGTCCCCGCGAAGATCCAAATGGACCCGGTCGTACGCATGTCCCTACAAACAAAATGGTCATCAATTAATTCCAAAAGCCCCAAATGCTTAAATGAGATTGAATCTTCTGACGACTGTGCCAAGGAAGGGAGTCACACCCAACTCCTCAATACCCATACCAAGCTTATCTCCAAAATTTTCTTCCCTTCTCCCTGCCAGACTTAGTCGCCTTTTCAGGCGTGGCTTTGGTAGTGGCACTGTTAGCCACGAGCAATCAGCCCGTGGGCGCCACTTAAAATGCACGCCCTACTTTGGGCATTCCTTAATGAAACGGGAGGTAACGAGGACCCCCCGCCAGTCAGTTTCTCATAACTCTAATGCCTCTATGGCATGACAATGTTCCAAAAAATAATTACAAAAAAAATCAAATATTTCCAAAAAAATCTGTAAAAATTCAAATATTGTCAAAATACAAAAATCCAAATATTTCCAAAATCACAAAAAATCCAAATACTTTTCAAAATCCATAAAAATTCCAATATTTCCAAAACCCACAAAAATTCAAATATTTTAAATCAACCAAAAATTCAAATATTTTCAAAATCCCACAAAAATTCAAATATCTCCAAAATCCAAAAAATTCATGATGGCACTGCACAAGGCAAGCACATTGCATCCTATGTGCGTCAGATCAATGCAATTCTTCCCCTTCATGGGTTCCTCCCATCTTGAACTCCAAACTCTCTAGCCAAAGACCACTTATCCTCATGGTTTTAACAAACAAAATTATTTGAGCTGCATCTGTTGTTGACTACTTTATACATGCTCCCTACTATGAATGTGTTATTCCATGATATTTGTTATCTCCTGGTTAATGAGTTTTGAGCGCAGGATTCGAGTTACCACATCTGGCGCTACATCAGGCAACTGCTGCCCCCACCATCAAGTTATCTATATGTTATACCCTTAGAGCATACCAAGGACCTTGTAGCTCTGAGGAATCTGAGATTTGAGTTCCCCTTTATAAAAAATAATGATTATCCCATAGGATCTTAGCCGTACGAATAGGCCGTTACGCTTGGCACGTGAGGACGACGAACCCATGCATACCCCCCGGTCCTGACTCAACGCCATCGTAACAATAATATCCTTGGTTATTTCCTACTCCTTTTAACCTGTTTTTCTTTTAGCCCAGCATACATGCATATTGAAATCACAGTGGAAAACCACTCTTTCAATGCAAATTGAGAGCCATCCACGCTCCAACTCCCAAGCAATTTGAAGTATTCCATTCTGGGTCAAATACCCAACTCCCTTTGTTGTTACCTCCGGGCTGATTTCCTTAAAGAACCTCTGTTTGGATTTATCCCCCTATTTCGTCTCTACTCCCATAGATCCATCTGCGGCAGTGGTAGACGCCCCCAATAGTGCAACCTAACAGATCGTGTCCTTAGGTACTTCCCCTTCACTGAAAGTTGATCTCCCCTGTAGATTCGCCTGCGGCAGTGGCAGATGCCCCCAATGGTGCAACCTAACGGATCGTGTCCTTAGGTACTTACCCTTCACTGGAAGTTGATCTCTCCTTTCGTGCCCCACGTGGCACCTTTCCTTTGTGTACCACGTACACACCTCCTGTCGTGCCCCTCGTGCGCACACTTTGTTTTCCTCCAATCCAAACATTTGTTTCTTTAGGTCTTCTTCTCCGGTGGTGACTTCCTTGGGTGTTGGTGAAAGACTCTCATCAGGTGGCAGTCACCTAATTGCTCCGCGTGTCTATTTTTCACCTTGGTGTCTACTTTTCAGTCCGCTCTCGCTCCACTCCACTTCGCTGCACTTCATTTCTTTCATTTTCATTTCACTCCATTGCACTCCACTTCGTGTCCCTCCGCTTTGCTTCCCTGCAAAGCAGACGCCAAGGCGTGGCAGTTGTAGACACGCGAATTTGACTCCACCGTGGGCAAATTTCATGTTGCACCATAATGCCACAAATGGCCCTCATATTGCCTTGCAAGAGTGTTTTCCCAACATTTCTGAAACTCACCCATCCTTCCCCGGTGCTTCCCCTCCATTTCCAAGGCTGGCCGGAGGTCGTAGGCAATGTTTTCAAGTCACGACAGGTCTTCGGGGCGCGTTAATGAACTCGCGACGGGTCTGGTGGTCGCATTAGAAACGCGCCCGGCATGTTCGACGTGATTCCATAGTCGCGCCGGGCATGCAGGCGCGACAAGGCCAAATGGACCTTAACGCGCCGGCCTTATGCGACGCGACAAGGAATTTACCTATTTTATTTATGAAAAATGCCCAAATGCCATGAACGCGTCCGCTATGAGCGCCGCAATTCTAATGTCGATTTTGGCAGGATTTTTATAAATAAAATTCATAAATGCTTTGTCGCGTCCGAGAATGCCGACGCGTTTCAAATCAGAGATGCGTCGGACAAAGCTGACGCGATTAGGCCCTAGGCCCCAAAAGTCGTCGCACTCGAGCGCCTGTGCCTTGGAATCACGTGAAATCTATGAATCGCGTCCGAGCAGGCCGACGCAATTAGGTCCTTCACCGTACCCCTAGACCCCCTGAAGTCGTTGCATTTATGGCCCACGTGCCCAAAACGAAGTCGCGGCGGGGTAGGGCGACACGTTTCAAGAACGCGGCGCGCCGCCCCGACGCGATTCTGAACGTGGCCGCCATACCGCAATCATCGCGCCCCTTGTCAAATCAAGGGCTTCTTAATCGCGGCATGCCGATCAGACGCGATTCAATATAGTCGCGTCCCCTGTGGCCGATGCGATTCAAGAACTTTGCCTATAAATAGACCCCCGAGGGTCATTTGTAACGAGGGTCCACTCACTGCAGCGAAGCCTTGCCGGATTCCCGTCTCGACCTCCGGCCCAAGGGGACCTTGTACTTCAAGCCATCCATTCGATCCTCTGGAGTCCGGAGTCAGCGTCCCCTCCATCGTCCACGTGCATCGAGTTGGGAGCGTCTTCATCCTCTACGTCCATTCCGGCAACGCCGACGTGCCATTCACTTTTGGGGAAGCACCCCCTCCCCTTTCTCTCCCTTTTCATTTATCTCCTCCAGGCCCCACGTGGCTCTCATACCCCTTTTTTACACACACACATGCATGCATACACACACACACACATACCTACATTTTAGGGGTTTAAAAGCCACCACATGGTAAGTTTTTTCTCTATGCCCTAATTCCATTTATTCTTTATTTTTAAGGATTGTATACTACATGTGGCTAATCCCCTTCTTTTTTTCTTGTTTGTCTTTTCTTTGTCAGGGTAATCAACACGGGAAACGCCCTTTACCACGGCCGGCCGTGCTCGTAGAGGAAGAAACGACCCACATCCCCCGCGCAATTTCCCCATGCTCCAATAGGGTAATCAACATGGGAAACACCCTCTACCACCGCCGGTCGTGCTCGTAGAGGAAGAAAGGACCCACATCCCCTGCGCAATCTCCCCACTCTCCAACAGGTATTCTTCACGATCATTCTTCCATCCGCACCCCTTGTCGTGCACCTCCATTCGGCACCCTCGCGTGCCTGGCGATCACGATCTTTTTCTTTTCTTGTCATTTTCTTCCAATTCCACTCCATCTCCTACACACACCACATACGCATATTTCATTTCATTTCATTTTATCTCGCCCATTATCCCCCTTTTTGTGGGCCTCTCTTTCTTCCCTTCTCCGGAGTCCTGAAGGAACCTCGGAGGAGCGGAAAGGCGTCGTCTACAAAGGGGAGCCTCACATTCATGGGGAGCACATACTAAGGGGGAGCTAGACATTAATGACAAACATTGTTGAACCACCCCTTTCACACAACTTACTGGTAAGAAGTATTCACACAAAAAGGAGAGAATGCAAATGGTAAAATCCTTCCTTTTTTGGTTATTGACAAAAAGGGGGAGAGTATGTTTAATCTGTGAATTTTCTGTATTTTCTATGTTTTAAGTATTTTTGTCAGAAAATTCTCATAAGTTTTGTCATCACCAAAAATGGGGAGATTGTTGAACCACTCTTATATTTTATCCTTTATTTTGGTGATAACAAAACTCATGATTAATTAAATACTATTGAATATATTTAAACATCATGTTTTCCTAATAAATATAAATTTATGGCACTATCGCTTCGTGATTTGCTCTAAAAAGCCAAATTGATGGCTGTACAATACACATCGATTACTGACTAAGTGCCACAACGACTTCCATACAAATACATCGATTATGGTTCATCTTATGTAAACATCGATTTTGTTCAACATCGATTTCACTTAAACATCGACTCTGTTGAACATCGATTTTGTTCAAACAATGATTTTAGTTTAACATCGACTCTGTTGAACACCGATTTCATTAGAACATCGATTTTGTTCAACATCGATTTCACTAAAACATCGACTCCATGTAAACATCGATTTCAATCAAACATTGACTTCATTGAAACATCGATTTCAGTTGAACATCGATTTTACTAAAACATTGACTCCATGTAAACATCGATTTTAATAAAACATCGACTTCAGTGAACATTGATTCACTCACAACATGAATTATGTTTACATCGACTCTCTTTGTACATCAATTATGTTTACATCGACTTCACTTAAATATCGACTTCAACATCGATTTCGATTAAACACCGACTCCAGTCAAACATCGATTTCATACATGAATTACATTGGAACATCGACTGTTTTTCACATCGACTCTATTATACTTAAACATTGATTTCCTCTGTATTTCAAACGTTTCAAATTGTCTTTGGCGTCCAATGAAAACTCAAATACATTTTAAATGCGTAACCTACTATTTCTCTGACAGGAAATCTTTTTGCTTATCTCATAGGATCTCTTCCTTCCTATTAGGCAAAAAGAGATTACCTACCACTTTTGGGTGTCAGCAGGAAACACAGAGGTATGAGCCTTCTGACAGAAATACTTCTCTGGTCTAAACACTTTCTTATATGCTTGCAGGCCTCGAAGACCACCAAGTGGCTGTCAGTCAGAAGAAGAAGAATAAAAAGATCAGCAATGGCTAGAAGAGTTCCAACGGATCTCTTCAACAAATCTGTTCAAATCTGCTCATATAAAAGGATGAAGCAAAGCTGAAGAACGAGGAGAGCTTTTTCCTGAAAATCTTTGAAGGAGTGTACATTCTGTGGGAAGCCTTAACTCCACATACACTCAAGCAAGAGAGAAGAGCTCGAGCCCTTTCTAGGGAAGCCTTCAGAGCTGAAGAATTCCGAAGCTCCTAGCATTCAAGCTTTCCTCTCTTGTCTTCACTCTCTCTGCGCATCATTGTAAATCTGGGGGAGAGTCTTTCGGCTGAGAGTCTTTGAGTTGGTGTACATCTTATACAACTCTCAGCCTGTTCTTTCTTTTCTAAGAAAGAGTTCGGTCCAGCTAAGGGACTGTTCTTAGCATTTCCTTTGGGGAAGAACCTAGCTGGGGTTAGTGTCAGCAGAACCTTGTTGGGGTTTGTACCAACAGAACCTAGCTGGGGGTTTAAGTCTAGCAGAACCGCACTGGAGTTTGTTCCAGGAGGTTAGCTTCTTGACCTGTAATAGAAGTGAGTATCCTTCCAACTCGGAAAGGAGGAGGACCAGCGGGGAGCTGGGGATTTGTATATCCTTGGGGGATTGTACCCTGGTTAGTGAAATCCTAAGATTTTGCTTGGGGACTGGACGTAGGACTTCCATTTGAAAGGGCCGAACCAGGATAAAATTTCTTGTGTTCTTTTGTGTGATTGTTTATTTGCTTCCGCACTGCTACTCTCTATCACACTATCTAACCAAAGTTTTAAGTGGTAATTTCTGTGTTTAAGTTTTTTTTTTCTATAGCGAATCTATTCACCCCCCCTCTAGATAGTGTGCTGCCAACCGTACCAAGTCGGCCAACAATCACTTCCCCCTTGTCAGATGTAATTGATGAAAATAGTTTCCTATCTCCTGACATGTGCCTTGAACATCCACTATCTAGAATCCATTTAGATGCTCTAAGACTTCCCTAAAAATCAAATTAATGATAATTTTTAGGTACCTAAATTCTTTTAGGTCCTAAAGGGTTAGTCGAACATTATTTAGGTATCCATAACATATGTTTAGTGGTGCAAGTGTTAATGGTGTGTTCTAGTTTGTTGCAATATGAACAACAATGGATATCTTTTGTTTTATAATTATGGTTGATTTTCTATCATTTTTTAGGTAGGTTTATTTTTTTGGTTAATATTTTTTTTGTTTCTTTTACAAAATTTGGTAATAGATATTCCTTAGGATTCTTAATTTGTTTTCCATCTTTCTTAGGTATGTATTCAAGACCATAATTTTCTTTTCCTTTTCTGCATCCTTTTAAGCATAGTATTAGAGATGTTCTTCCATTGGTTAGTTCACTTAGGGATGCTCTTAGATACTCGTTTTTATTTTTAAGAGTTGTTACTGTTTCGCTTTGCAATTTTATATTCCCAATTTGATCTATTTGGTTACGTAAATTTCATGATGTGTTCATCTAAATCTTCATTTAGTTTAACCATATATGTTAACTCTACTTCTCTATGTTTTATTTTGGTTTCAATTGTTTTATGTCAACATTGGGTTTGGTTGGGTGTAAAACCTCACAAAAAAAAATGTTTTCAGAAAAAGATCATGTTTTAAGTCATTTGGTAGCACTGAAAATATAAATATGAAAAACAATTTCCTCAAAATTTCGGATTTGGGCATCCCCCTGAAAACCATGGAGACCATTTTCCCCGAAACCCTCGATGTGCAGAGGCGCTGCATCCCCATCACCTCTCATCGGCGCCGTGCATCGCCATCGTCTCCGACCTGCGCATTGTCGTCCCAGGCATCAGAGCCTTGATGAAGTCACTGTGAGCCATGCATCGCTGTCCCGATCACCGTCGGCCCGAGCACACCGACGCCATCCCCAACGCCGTCCCCAACCCTCCGTAGGGTAATGCCATTTTCTCATCCTCTCCTCCTTCTTCTGCTGCTCTTCCTCCTCCTCCTTCTTCTTCTTCTTCGCACCGCACCTATGGCGGCCGCTCTGCTCTGCGAAGCCCCGCCCCCTCCTTCTCCCGCGGCTTGGTGCCCGCGAACTCCACCGGGGAAGAGCTCCATAAGCGCAGGAGAAGGAGGGGGCGCTGATGGGCCGCGCGCTCCTCTCCCAGTTCCTCCTCTCCAACAACTCCCCTTGCCTTGGTGCCTTCACATTCGGAACCCTAATCCCGCTCTGCTCCTCCCTTGTTCTCCCTCTCTGCATTGTACGTTTGCTCTTCACCGATCTCCACTCCTTTTCGTGCTTGGCAGTTCGTGCTTGGCAGTAGTTCTCGCAGTCTCCGTGGGGTAAGCTTTTGGAGAGCAAACAGAAAGGCCGCGACGGCTCGTGTATTGGAGAGAGGGAGCACCGATTTCCGCTGTCTGTGCAGCTCCTCAGTACCGAGAGCTCGGGGAGTCCCGCGAAGCCTAGGAAGTAAGAATCCTTTGGAACTTCTGTGGTTTTTTGTCACATTTTGGAAGTGTGTTGAGAGGTGGGGCTATCCTGCCACACCACCAGTGCGTCGTGTCTCCAGCTCATTTAATTTTTAAAAGAAGCACCATCATCTGCTTGCAATTGAGGTTTCTTCTTTAGCTCATTAGGAAAGCTTACATCGTATCCAGCAACTGGGGACTGGGCAAAGTGCTCTCTCTCTCTCTCTTACACACACACACACACACACACACACTGTCAGAAAAGATTTATTAGATGGGAGGGAGCTTCTCCAAGATGCTCCCTTGCAACCAAAGATTAAGAACGGAAAGCGGGAGAGAGAGAGAGGGGGGTGTCTGCTGCATGTAGAGATGCTGTTTAGGTGTACAAAGTCACAATACAAAAGGGGGATGGGTTCTCTAGCCAGAGTGGAAGCATGTGTGATTAATTTCACAGTCTTAATGAAGTGCTTAGCCCGAACTTTCCTCTCCAAAGATTAAAAAGAAAATAGATGTTAAACATCAAACTTGAGTCTGATATTTCAAGTTTGTCAACACAATCTTGCGACCTCCTAAGCTCAATTTAAATATCATCTTCTAATCTAAGGTCTAGACAAATGTAGGCATCTGCAAGTAAGAGAACAAGGCGAAAGCTGGCAAGTAGGTACTTGAGACCAGATCTTCAGAGAGCTTAGTAGTTTATAGAGCTCAGGGATCACATCTTATAAATGCTTTGAAGTGTTATAGAAAGGTGTTATGTACAGTAACTTTGCATATAAAATTCCCAAGTCAAGGAAATGCCAAATTGGCAATCAATAAAAATATTGAACTTGACACAACCATTTAATTTAACAAATGGAACACCCAATCACCTTGTCTGGTCTCTCTTTATGTGCAGTAAATATTACTAAATATGCAAACCAGGCCACCCATGAGTAGGCTCAGAGTAGCAGTAAGTAAAACAGAGTTTGGATTGGCATGTGGGAGGAGTCATGGGTTTTCCCCTCTTATCCCCCCTCTTTTGCTTTTCCCTATCTCCTGCTTTTGAAGTGGGGATCAAGCAATACATGATTTGTATATATATATACATCTCCAAGATTAAACACTTTAAAGCAAACATAAGATTTTTTGGAGGGTTTGGTCCCATCTGGTAGGGCTGGGAAGGGGAAGAATAAAGCAGGATCAGCAGACTAGGCTCTCCCATTGATTCCCTTCCATGGAACATATCCTTGCTACTTTGCTCTGAAATAATTATAACCCATGATTATTTTCACAATCATTATATTTCAGATGATCATAATACTATAAAACCCCCAAAAGCAGGGGGCAATGGGTGACATGGAATTGGTTATGGCTATCAATTGCCTCTTGCCTCTTGCTCTTGGGTGTAATTTAACCCTTGCAGGCTAGCAGGAAGCTTCCACAATGATGATTAATGGGTAGTGAAATGCCACACGGCCAGGAAAAATGCATAACGCATTTGGGAAGCATCCTGCAACTGGCTGAAGTTAATTTTAGGGGATCTGCCACACCACCTGTGCGTCGTGTCTCCAACTCAGTTAACTCTTTGTCAATTGTATTGCAACGCTTGAAGGACATCTGCTTTCTTATGAGGTGTGAGAATGACTTTACCTCCATAAAAATGATGTTCCTCTTGGAAGTTTGGGAATTTTAGAACATCAGATTCAATAGTATATGCTTCTTTCTGACTGCTTCCCACTGGAAACATTTGTTCTCACTTCTCTATCTGGTGCATGTGGGAGGGCAACCTGTGATATATTATGTGATCATTCTGCTTGTTACACTCACTGGTTAGTTCTATCACTTCCGTATACATGGTAGCCTAGATTTGTTTGTGATTTTTTGATTTATTAGTTATTATTTGACAATTTGAATGTGAGAAATGCCTTCTGCACATCTTGAGAACATGAGATCCTTGCAGGACTGTTTGTCCTGGATCCAATGATATTGGATTTATTGGTGCGCATGAGGTGGAAAAATGCAGATCACATTGCCTATTGGTGCGCATGAGGTGGAAAAATGCAGATCCCATTGAGCAGAACATGTTTCACTTTATTATAATGGCTACAAGTTGGTCTCCACTTGCAAAAACTATTTGCTATTGTTGCGATATTTCTAAAATTCTTGGTGTGAGTTTTCCCTTGTTTAACTAGAGTATATGATGCTACAAGAACTAGTGATATTTCAGCATCAGATGGACTTTTGGTAGAGATATACTTCGGATTAGTGACTCATGGAAATTGTAGCTTCTTTTGATGACATAATTATTATTGTGTGCATCTTAAAACCATAATATTAGAGCAGGTGGCCTGTTGCTAGGGAACTTATTCTATTAATATTATGGTAAAAATGATGTTACTGCTGCTATTGTGAATGTGATGTTCTTCGTCTATTTTTACCATCTAAAACAAGCTAGATGATGACTACATCAGGTATCCCTCGATAAGAGATTAGCCATATTGCATTAAATGCTCTAGCGTATACGGATAATGTAAAATGTTCATTTGAAGCTGTACACCACCCATGATAAGCAATTGAAAGATTGACTTCCTTTCTACTCTCGTGGCTTGCAGGGAACTTTGGGGGTGGCAGGAAGGGAACTTTCTGTAAAGAAATTCTAGGAGTGGTAAGCATTCTGGTGTTTGCACCTGTATCTCTTTAGTTTTTCGTTGGTTGCATATGATTATTTGCTTCCTGGTAAAGTATTTTACATTTTTTTTTTTTGGTTTAAACTTTCATGAACTGATTGTCGCAACTAATTTTGAAGACACAAGTGGGAACACGCTACTCAACATCTTCCTCTACGGTAGAAATTAATGGCGAACAACATGAGTCCAAGGGCACAAGTGAAGATCATATGCTCATGGTGGGGATAATTTGTGGATTGGGGACACTGACGTGTGCAATTTGTGGACACCCACAGAGTTTATTGCTATAGTTAATCACTGAAAGAGACACCTGGAACTTTTAAGATCGCCATCATGTGGTGCAACACTTGACTCATGTATATGTGTTTTACATCTTATTTGCAGATTTTATGATAATGAGTATGAAGCACACCTAAGACAGTTTTTTTGAAGTGATCTTTGATGACGGAACTAGAACAATGTTATGCCATTTTTATGTTTTATAAATTTGCACCATATATAAAATCGTACTGTGAAATGTTTTTATAAGAAATGTTGACTTAAAAAAAATGTTTTTTCTTCTCTGATCTCAAATGTTGCCAAAGACTTTATCTTAATTTGAAATAAGTTTTGTCCTCTCAGAAGTCAGAAATATAATTAAGTTAAAATATTTTAGTGGTTAATGTGACCAAACAACTCAATTATGGTGCAAACTCCTACCCGCTTTGCTACTGGATTGTAGTTGTGTTGAATATTTGAAATTTTTTTACACACAAACAAATACGTAAAAATGATATCTGAAAAATATTTTACCAGAAAACAAGCGTCAGAAAATCTTTTCAGGGAAAATATTTACGTGGAAAACAAATGAACAATTATGTTTTTGACTTTCCTATAAAAGTTAATCATTGGAAAACGTTTTCTCCATGAATATGTTTTACAAGCAACCAAACGGACCCTTAGTTCTTCAATTTTATCTTCCAAAATTTTTAATCTTTTTATCATTTGATAATTTTTCTTCCATTAATTTTTTGTTTTCTTCCTCTGAATGTTCCAATTCCTTTTTCGTTTTATTCAGTTCTTTTGAGGTTATTTTGTATTTATCATATAATTCATTAAAGACACTTTCTAAGTCATCATCATCATAATCTGAATAGGAACTATAGGAGGTTTCAGATATTATCTTTTCTTCAAGATGTGCCATAAAGACACAGTTTGCCTTTTCTATCTGAGATTTCGAAACTTGACGAGCTAGAGCTTGAGTCTTCAATTTTCCATGCTGCAATCATTGCTTTCCTTGAAACTTTCTTGTATTTTTGTCGACTATACTTTTTGTCTTTTCTTGAAGTCTCTTCTGAGTCTTTCTTCTTTAATCGTGGGGAATCCATTTTGATGTGTCCGAGTTGTTTATATTCGTAGCAGATTGGTTCTTTTGTTTTGCTTGTATCCTTTTTATTATAATCTTGCCCGAGTTGATACTTTTTCTTTCTGGCAAGAGTTGTTTGCAACCTTCTTGACAACAACACTTCTTCTTCTTTAGTATCTTCAGTGGTTGATGAACCCGTGTCATCACAACTAGACAAAGGTGGTGCTACTTTCAAAGCATTTGCTACCTTTTTCTTGGATGAATTTTCATTTAGCCTTTCCATATTTATTTCATGAGCCATTAAAAATCCTATTAATTTTTCTATTGGCATGGTTGATAAGTCGTTAGCTTCTTCCATAACAATTATCTTTGGTAGCTAGTTAATAGTAAGTGATCTTAATATTTTTCTAACTGTTTCACTTTGACTAAGGTTTTTACCTGATGCATTTAACCTATTTATTATACCAATAAATCTAGTGTACATTTGTGTTACGGTTTCTTTATCTTCCATTTTGAACTGTTCATATTTAGTAATAAGTATATCAATTCTTGTTTCTTTGACTTTGTCAATTCCTTCATAAGTAATTCTTAAAGTATCCCACATTTCTTTAAAAATTTTAAATGCTAAAACGTGATTAAATTCCTTTTTAGATAATGCACAACATAAGATGCTTTTAGCACGATAATTTTGAGATATTAGTTTCTTATCGTAAGCAGTCCATTTTGCTTTATCTTCTGTGCTGGGGTCCTTATCACCATCTTCTATAATTAGCCAAAGATCAAGATTTATACATTGTATGAAGAATTCCTTGCATGTCTTCCAATAGTTGTAATCCTGTCCATCAAAGAAAGGAGGGTGATTGATAGACTGACCTTCTTGTTCGAACTCAGCTACCATCTTCTCAAAATCGTTGGATTTCTTGTTTGAGAGAACAAGGCTCTGATACAACTTGTTGGATCGATGTTGGTAGAGATTTTCACCTAGAGGGGGGGGGGGGTGTGAATAGAGGTTTTTGTTCCGGAAGCTAATTTAAACAAATCATTAACGCACATTAGTTATGCTAGTATAAGCAAATCATAAAAAGACAATGAAATTTTATCCTGATTCAGATCTTCCCTCCAATAGAAGTCCTAAGTGCAGTCTTCAAGCCAATAGCTTAGGATTTCACTTTCTCAAAGGTACAACACCTCAGTTTTCACCGGTCTTCCCTTCAACACAAGAGGAAAAACAAACCGCTAGATGCAACTAGCCTTCTCTTTTCCAAAGGGGAACCAACTGCCAAAACTATTTTGGTCTTCCCTCTTTCAGAGAGGTAAACACTCTACTCAGCAGGTCTTCCCTTCATGAAGAGGTATACTTACTTGTGAAGAGCTTTTGTAAGGAGTTTAAGACTCAATAGGATTTCAGACTAGAAGAATATAGTAGAAGGATTCTAGTCTGAAGAATGGCTCCTAAGTCTGAGGAGAGAACCTTCACTAGGCGTGACTACAATAGTTGCATCAAGGTATTGACAGGCAAAATTTCAACACAACAACCTTGCTAGAATCTTATGGAGAGGAGGCTTTTCGTTGCACACTTGCAGTCTTTCACTTTTTCTCGTGTATGTGTATATCTCTCACTTACTTTTGTTGTATTTATCTACTTGTTTCTTTTTCTTGCCTTTGAAATGTCTTCTTTTTATAGGCTTTATTTTAGTAGTCATTGCTTCAGTCTATTTGAATATATCCGTTGGAGGGATAATCATTGCATGACTTCTTTCAAGGGTGACGTGCATGTGTTTTACGTTCACATGATCAGACAGTCTTGCAATTGATCATTTTTGTCTTTTTTCTGAAATGTGACAAGTTCCAAGAGATATACTAAACTGGATCTAGTTCATTAGCTACGAGAAAGATCATAGGTATTTATGAGATATTTTAAATATTGGCGTCTAATCTTTACATGCTATCAATTAATGTTTTGTAGAAGAACTTCTACACAAGTTCATATACATATCATAGAATATGTAGTTGGTAGAGAATGTGCTGTTGTTTTGACAGAAGACAAAATAGATGTTTGCGGCAAGTGTCCAAAGACTTTTTCACTAAGCTTGACTAAAGAATCAAGATACATATATTTCTAGATTTATGAAGCAAAGCAATATGATATTTTATTTATGAAAGACTTGAAAGAGTGAACATAATATTTTCAAAGAATAGTTTTACTTTTAAGCAATTATGTATTTGTATGAAACTTGTTCTTCAAGGTATCTTTAGAACAAAAATTATATCATGAGCAGAAGTTCAATCATGAATTATATTATAAGTCATTTTTTCAAAATATTTTATTTTCTATTAAGAAAAATGTCATGAAGTGATGAACAAATGTTAATGATATGATAGGTAAAAAGAATATCCATACAGATTGTGTGTGCACTTACAACTGGTCAAAATATAACGTTGTCAGTTGAAGTGGTACTTCGGATATGACGAAGTGGTACTTCGGATATGGCGAAGTGGACTTCAGATATGACGAAGTGGCTTTCGTATATGACGAAGTAATCTTCAAATAGAAGGATTATAACATGGTTAGTTGAAGTGGGACTTTGTATTTAACTTCACATATGACAAAGTGAACTTCGAATATGACGAAGTGGACTTCGTATATGACGAAATGGACTTCGAATATAATGTTTATAACGTGGTCAGTTGAAGTGAGACTTCGTATTGAACTTCATACATGACAAAGTAAAGCTTCGACTATGACGAAGTGAACTTTGTATATAACAAAGTCAGTTAAAGCTATACTTCAGATATCTAAGAAGAAAAACTTGTATGACGAAATATTGCCTTTGAGATTTTACTAGGTGATATGTAAGAGAAAAATATGTAATGATTGATATGATTTATTTTCAATAATATTTGCTTCTTTTGTCATCTTCAAAACTAATATATGTCATGGTTTGAACTGTGAGGATGCTAAGTATATTTGAACAGTGATTCAACAGATTTGAGTTCCCCTATCGAGCATGGAAAATAAGAAGTTCAACAAACATAACCTTGTAATGGCATGGTGTTTGAAATGATGGAAACAACAAAGATTTTCTACAATAATTATGCAAAACACAAAGGTTTTGGTATTAGTATTTCAGACAGTCTCAAGATAGAAGGCATGTGCATCTACCGGAAGTTCAGTTGTCACAAGAGTGGTCGTACTAAAAGGAACAAAAGTACTCTGCGACCTCGTGATTCATGTAAGGTTGGATGCCAAGCATCAGTGAGGGTTAAGCTGGATAAAGACACATAAAAATTTACAATGTATGATGTGAAGATTGAGAATAACCATATTCTTCAACCTGCAATGTACTTAAGATTCCATCAAAAAATCTACACACTAGAGAAAGTTGAAATTGTGAATATGCATAATGTTGACATACAACCTACCAAAATCATGTTGGCAATGGCGAGAAGGAGTGGGGGCATCTGCATTTTATCTTGGACAGAGAAGGACTGTAGAAACTTCCTTGACAAGGAGAGACAAACACAATTGTAGGATGGTGATGCAAATACAATGTTAACATACTTTCAAACCATGCAAGCTAAGGATCCCACCTTCTTATACAATGTAGCTTTGAATGAAAATGGCATGTTAAGACGTGTGTTTTGAATTGATGGGACATATTTTTCTGATGTGGTATGTTTTGATACGACTTATTTGACTAACACCTATCAAATGCCTTTTGCCCTATTGGTTGAAGTTAATCACCATGGACAGTCTATCCTTCTCAATTGCGCACTGATAAGCAATGAGAAAATTGGTAGCTTCTTGTGGTTTTTCAATTGTTGGATATAAGAAAATGAGGGCATTCATCCAAAGGCAATCATCACAGATGAAGATAAAGCAATGGAGGCTGTGATTGCTGAGGTATTTCCTAACATCTGGCATTAGTTTTGCCTTTAGCACATTTTAAAGAAGATACCCAAAAAGATTGGCCACATATGCATATCAAATTCATAGTTCATGAATGATTTTGATGCTTGTATCTATGTGTAGCAACCTGAATTTTTAAAAAATAAAAAAATTGAATAATAATAAAAAAATTAATTAAATAAAACTCATTAAATGAAAATGAGTAATGTACTTTGCTAATTGGACCCATTAGAAATTAGTGGGCCAAAATAGTGATTTTTAAAAGGGGAATAATAGGAAAATATCCTAAATTCATAACTTAATTATTACTTAAATAGAAAAGAGGTATTTAATACATTAAAAAGGAAGTTTGGGTTGGAATTGGAATCCTAAACCTACCCAATTAGATTGGCCACGAAATTACCTCTCTCCTAACCCAATTGGGAGGTTGCATGCTTGGAAGGGTGAAAGGAAATAGGAAATCCCGAAATTAAAAGGGGTTAGAGTCATATTAGGAAATAGAAAGAGAAGAGGCTAGCTTAAATACTCTCCTAAATCCCCCATGGCCGGCCATAGCTCGTTGCCAAGGGTTGCTGGACATGGAGAGGAGGCCAAGGAGGAGAAGAATTCGTGGGGAGAAGGATCCCTCAAGCCCTTAACCCGAGTTCATCAAGTTCTAGCTCTAGATGAGTAAAATGACTAAAGGTAGGCATTCTCACAAGCATAAATCATAACATTTCGTCTGTAGGTTGTTCCAACCATCAGGGACAAAAGCCCTCTGATTTCATAATTTTCCATCGAGCATATCTTTTGTTCTTGATTTTTGAAGTTCTGCACTTTTCATGACCCCGACCCTTCATCTTAAATCTTGTTCTCCATGTATACTCAACCCCATGCCACGAAATTTTTATTAGAGATACTAATGTATGTTAGGCATCTTTTGCCCCTAAAAGCCCTAATTTTTATCCACCCTATCCTGCGAATTAATTCTTGCATCTCAACTGTTCACAGTCTTCTATTCTCCTTGTTTGACTTGATTAAAGCCTATCGAAACCATGTTTATTTTCAAATTCCTATTTACTGGAAGTGCTCTTGCATGTCTAGAGTTGTCTAAAATTGGTTTCATGAATTTTCATCATATGTGCCGTGGGTGTTTGGCTAGCTGTGCTTCTTGTGGAAGTGTCAGTCTTGCGTTGTGGATTTCCCTCTCGTGTGTGGAAGAGACTCATTGTGTGTGTCTTCTTCCTCTGCTTTTCGTGGGTTGCTCGGGGTGGCGATGCTCCACTGTGGTGTTGGGTTACCAGGGTGCGCGTTGTAGCGACCTTCTGGTGGAGTCATCTTCCCTTGAGTTATTTTTGGGTTGAGCTGGTTGCTTCCCTCGTGCCGATGTTTCCTTGTGGCACCGTCGGTCGGTGGACCTATTTGTGCCGTTTGTCGTCATGATCGTTTCTTGCTACCTGCCTGAACAATTGGGGCATTGGGTCCCTATTGGGTTGGTTCGAGGTAGTCCCATTTTCTGTTGAGTTACTGCATGAGCATTGTTCCACTGTGCATTTCTGATTGGCTTGCTCATGCAAGCATTGTTCTGGTGTATGCTCGGTAGTGCCTCGGCTTGTGCCTTATAGGCTTTCCACGTCATCGTTTTGGTGTTTGGCCTCTCTATCGGTCGTGATAGAGGTGGTGCTTCTTGCTCTTGCATGCTAGGGAGTTGCTGTGGTTTTCGCTCCCCGTGCGGCAGAGTCGGTGCTCTGTGTTCTGTGTGCTTTGTGGAGCCGAAGTGGTTGTTGTGCTTTTGATGTTGTCGGCTTTCCGTGCGCTTCTGTTGTGGGTCTCTAGTGGAGAGTCCCCTTCGGTGGGCCCTGTGTCGTCTCGGGCCGTTGGTGCTGTTGTGTGTGCAACACCTTGAGCATTTTTTGATGCTTCATGTTTTGTGCCTCAAGGGCTGAGGCCGGCATGGCCCGTTGTGCCCTTTCAGGCTTGCGGTCCTTTGCGTGTGGCTTTTGGCAAGTCTCTTATGGAGAGTCCTTTCCGTTAGCCCGTGTTGTTTCGGCCGCTGGTGCACTTGTGTTGCACTTTGCTTAGTTTTGGTGCTTGTGGTAGCACCGTGTGCTCGTGCTCAAGTGTTTTGGTTTTGTGCCGTTTGGAGCCTTGGTGCATTGTGTTGTACCTTGGGTGGCTCCCGGTGCTTGTGATAGAACCATGTGTTGTGCCGTATGCCTGTTCGTGAGATTTGTGTGTCGTTTCACGACTTCGCTCGGTGATGGAGGCGTTGAGCTTTCCGCATCTGAGACATGTGTGCTAGCCTATGCCTTGTGGTTGTACCGTTACCGCTGTAGGGTGGATGCTTTACCTTGTCTAGGTAGCCCTATCGGTGGTACACTAGGCTTTGGTTGGGGCCTGTGTCCAGGTTTTCCCTCTCTCTTTGGGAGCGAGTGTGTTTGGTTGTGGTACCCTACTTCGGTTTCGGTCCCTCCGAGGTCGACGTGTTGTCCTCGACCTCTGCGGTTGTTTTGGTTCCCGTGTGGTTGTGTGTCTTTGTGGTGGTTGGCACGTTGGTGCCCGCGCTGAGCTCTGTGTGCACGTGGCAGGTGTGCTGCCAACTCTTCGTTGGTTCTCCGGTTGTGCGTGACATTGGTGAGTCTGGAAGTCGATGGCGGAGTCTCCTGTCGGTTCGTCTGGTGACAGTGAGGCCTATTGACTTGCTAGTACTCGACCACGTGGTCTATTGACGTTGTGAGGTGCCAAGTTTTGGCTTAACCTCAGACGTCTTCCATGTTTCCTTCGCGGTGTGCCACGTTGTGGAGTGTGTAACTCCCAGTTTTTGTGGCTCCGCGTGCGTTTGGTGTCTCTGTTGGACCACGAGGAAGGTCTGGGTGGGACCTAGTGGTGACAGTGGACGCCATTTCCACGTGTTGAGGTTTCTCCACGTGCATTGCTGTCCCTGTTGGACCACGAGGAAGGTCTGGGTGAGACCTAGTGGTGATAGTGGACGTCGTTCCGTGTGTTGCGGATTTTCCGCGAGCGTGATGTTGCTTTGGTTCTCGTCGCTTGCGTGGCTTTTCGATTGGGCTGGTGACTGACGCTAGCTGCTGCTAGTAGCGTGAGGCCATTTCCCTAAGACTTGTGGTTGGCTCTTAGGTGTTTCTTGTGTTTCTATCGGCAACCGCGTCCTCTGTCGGGTTTTGCCGGCGACAAAGTAGGTTGCTGGTCGGCTGGTCCCAACAGCAGGGTCTGTTGGTGGCTACAGCCATGTGGTTTTCGACTGGCGTTTTCTGCTGTTCAGATCTGTTTTGGCGTTGCTCAGCTCCTGTGGGGTTGTCGTCCCGTTTGGATGCCCCACGTGTGGTTGGAGTGAGCCATTGGTTTTCGGTTGTGTGCTCCCTGTGTGTTGGAGCTCGTTGTGTGAGCCGTTGATTTTTTGGCTGGTTGCTCCATGTGTGTTTGGTTGTGTGATGGTCACCACAAGGAAGTCGTGTTGAGACTTTGTGGCTTCTTCGCACTAGTCTTATGTCTGCTCCCTATGCCTTGTTTCGTTCCTTGAGATTTTTCAATTTCGAGGACGAAATTGTCTTAAGGAGGGTGAGATGTAGACCCGGTTTCCCAGCTTTCCATCCAGTGTCTTGGATGACTGGCCACTAACGCGTCCAGGTTGGGCGACGAGTTAGTGTCGCGTCGTGGGTGTCCGACACGACAGTCATCCGTGTCGCGGTGAGCATGTGTGTCGCGCTCGGCTTTCCAGTCGCGTCTTGTGTCTCGCCCGGTCAACGGGTCGCGACTGCTTTATGTCGTTTCGGTCGTCTGATGCCTGTCATGGTGGCAGGCATGTCAGTACGACCTGTCGCATTGTCACGGCGTCCTTGGGGGACGCGTTCTTGTCGCGGTGCGTTGACCCGTCACGTTAAGGTTGCTAACGCGATGCGTCGCCCCGTCGCGTTCTAGATGCCGAAGGCTTAAGGCCTTGGCCGGCGACCCCTTCCCCTCTTTTCCCCTTTCCTCTTCTCCTTCCCCCTCTTTCCCCCTTTCCTCTTCTCCTTCCCCCTCCGGTGGTGCTCCGCCTCCCCCTCTCCCTTTTGTGCATTTCAGGCGAGGAGGAGGGCCGTGCGTGGTGCCGTGGCATTGTGGAGCTTGCGTGGAGCGAGGAGGAGGTGGCCAACCGACGTGAAGGGCCCTAATGGTGTTCGTTCTTCATGAAAGGTAGGGATTGCTTGAACCCTTCTCGATCCGGGTGGATTGGGAGCCCCTCAGGGTTTGTAGTTAGTGTTTACTGCTTTCCCATGTCTCCCCTCCCCCGTGTGGTGGTGTTTGTAGCTTGTGGGCGGCCTCAGGATTGGATATCCCATCGGTTTGCATCTCTACTGATGTCGTGACTGCGGAGCACGTCGCGACACCAGAAGAGGCGTCGGCTTGGTCGGGCGCGACCTTATCGCGACGCATGTGGCGGTTGCGATAAGGGTCGCTGTCGCGACGCATTTCTTTGTCGCAATAGGGTTTGCTGTCGCGGCGCTTCGCTCGGTCGTGACAAGGGCTGTCGCAGTGCCCTTCCCCGTTGCGATGGTGTTGCGACGGCCTTGGGGGTCGCGATAGTACCTGTGTTGCCTCAGGTGTTTCCTTGGGCCTAGTTGGCGTGTCGGCGTGTGCCCCAGAGCAAGGTTGCCCTTAGGACCTTTTGGTAGGGAATGCGGCAGATTACCTCCCTACGTTCTGTGACCGAAGGTGACACCTTCGTGGCCATGTCCTGGCAGTGGTGCCAAGAGGGTCGCGTCTGTCTAACAATCGATTGACTGGCGGTCAATCGATTATTAGCAGAGTGACGGGTTTCCATGCTGGCTAGTGGTGTTCTGAGGCTTCGGCTATTCTGTACGTGTTTGGTTGGCCGACGACTCTTTTGAGGGTTTGTGCGTGCCTTTTTCCTGCTGGGCTTGTCGTGGGTTACACAAGCCAGCGGTTCGGCGTGGTTCCTGTTGTGCTTGCCCCGCCTTTCGCCCGGTGCTTGGCACTTGAGGGCTTGTCCCATTCAGAGGTTGTCTCCATTTCCTAGGACCCCCGTCCTCGGGAGCCTGTTGAGGGAGTACTCCGGGCTACGAGCGTGCTCGAGTTGGCAGCCGAGTTGGCGGACTCCAGAGCTGAGGGGAAAACGAGGTTTGGACATCGGTGCTGAGTCATTTGTAGAGCTCTCTTGTCTGGGTCTGGGATGCCGAGGTGTTTGGAGTTCTTCCTGGCGCAGACTAGACAGTCATTTGTCTCACTGCCTCGCTCTACGTTGGGTCCGAAGCCACGTAGGGAGGTCAGGCGTGGGGCCGCAGCTTGGCCAGGCTACGGTGTTGCGTGTGTTTGGTGTTCTTTGGCGGTTCTCTCTCACTCTTCCGGGGAGGTTAGAGACGAGAGCCGGCTGGCGAGCGAAGAGGGTGCGGACGGCGTGTCTCCCTCTTAGCTACCGGTGGCGGTGGCTTGGTTGCTGTTGTTGTGACGACGTTTCCTCACGACGTTTCCAAGTGTTATCCGTTGCCCGAGCTTGCACGGAGATTATAACTTGGTCGTGTCTAGTTTCTGTGGGCGTTGTTGGTTTAGCCTCATGCAGACCCGTGCTTCTGGTGGTTTCCTCTTCGGTGTCCTCTCGATTCCGTAGTCCCGTTCGTGGGTGCTAGTCCATAGTGGCACTGGCGTGTGTGGCTTTCCGACCTCGTGGTGTGTCCGGGGTGGTTCTGCTTGTGGGCCCTCGACCTTATGGAGGTCTGAGGTGGCCGTGCTTGCGGTGAGTCGTCGTTCTCAACTGGTTGTTGCGTGGTCTCGGCGAGTGTGCCGAGACTTGCTTCCGCTTTGTGCTCGACTCCGTTGGTTTCTGCGGGAGTCGTGTGTGTGTCACGACCCTGGTTGGTGGTCGTGGCGTTGCACTGTTCTGTTCCGCTGCTTAGTAGTACCCTACTGTAGGTGTTTCCCGCTTTACAGCTTTCTAGGGTAATTACCTATTTTAGGAGTTCCTGCTGCTCTGGCCGGTGAGGGATTGGTAATCCCTACTGGGCCTTGTTCGCGAGGCTCACCCCACTACTTCCTTCAGCTATGGGCTCGTCGTCGTGGGAGCTCTGTGTCGGATGGGTTGCGGAGGCGGTCGTGGCGCCGTGTGTTGTCAGCAACAGTGAGAGCGAGCGTTGAGAGCTCTTGTACCCGAGTGAGCTGAGAGTCGTGCTTTGCAAGTCCTCGGGGTATGCCCTTTAAAGACTGCACCTTTCTTCTTGTACCTGTGCTTTTATTTGGGACACGTTGTACAGTTGTTATATTATTACAGTTATTTAAATTCAGTACATATCTCACTAGACTATTCTTTTAACCCTTCCAGGTCTTCGGATCCGTGGGTGGCGACGCGAACTTTGGGGCCCTAGCGGGGGGGGGGGGGGTCTGGGAGGTCAGGTCGTTACAGTGCCCATGGGAGTTAAATGATCAGAGTGTTTGACATTACACTCAAGTGCTATCTATCTCGACTATCTAAATGACAATCAAAAGTGCTATACTCTCTCGTTGTCTATTGACAAAAAGTGCTATACTATACCCGTTGTGCTATTGCTATACTTTGTGCTATTTGTGCTATGGCCATCTTGCTATGCTATATTTAGAAAGCTTGTGCTATTTCCATCATGCACTATCCTGTTATCTTTTACTTGACTCTCTCGCTCTCTATGTTTAGTTATTCTGCCATTTAATGCATTAATTATTTAAAACTTGCTTGACTATTGAGATTTAAGTCCTACTGGGCGTTATCGCTCACCCTGCGTTATTTGTCGTTGTTCTCAGGTGAGACCGATGATGACACATACACTCAAGAGGATGGGAACGACAAGGAGTGAAGTCATGAGTACCCTAGCGTCTTAGTACTATGTTAGAGTCTCAGTTAGTCTTTACTTTATTTCAATGTATTGGGCCCTATAGAATGGCTCTGATATTAGTGGTTGTAACTAGACATTTGAAAAGTTATTAATGAGATGAATTTGCTTTAGTATTCATTCTTGTCCAATGGTTGATATCTAGTACTCGCTCTATACCCGTTTACTTGCAACTGCCTCGCGTTTCAATATTCCGCGTCGGGGCGTGACAGTTTTGTGGTATCAGAGCCTAGGTTGTTCTTAAGTATAGGATGATCTAGGTTGACCAGCCTCGACTAGAGTTAATTATCCTACCTATGTGAGATATGTTTAGAACCATGGGTAACTAGCTAAAATAAACTCACATATGCACGAATTAAATGCCACATCAATATCATAACAACAAGTTACTTTTGTAGGAACTAAGCAACAAAGATGACTGCTGAACGTGCTCAAATGAGGGGCATGCAACAGACCATCCAAGAACTCACGCGTGCCATTATGCAAGCTACCCAAGGGGGTGGTAACCGCGGCGGTGCAGGCGAGCTGCATCATAACTTCAGGAGTCTGAACCCACCTAGGTTCAGTGGATCTATGGATCCGGATGAGGCCGAGCATTGGCTAAAGGAGACGGAGAGAATTTTTCGTGTTATGCAATGTGCAGCGGGGGATAAGCTGCTACTAGCCACATTTCAACTTGAAAAGGACGCCCGCAATTGGTGGGAGTCTGTGGAATTGACCTGAGCGAATGGTCAGTTCACTTGGGCTGAATTCAAAGAAGCCTTCAATTCCAAATACTTCTCCGAGCGTGTGCAAGAAAGGATGGCCGCAGAATTTGCTGCTCTTAAGCAGAGGAGCCTAACAGTGGCCGAGTATGAAGCCCAGTTCTCTAGACTGGCAAGGTATGCTGAACACCTGGTGAATATGGAGAGAATGAAGGCTAAGCGCTTTCTCAACGGCCTTAAGCCTCAATACATTACCCAACTGGCACCTCTCGACATCCAGACCTATGCCCAGATGGTAAAGAAAGCTCAGCTGCTGGAAGATGCTACGGACTTCACCGACCGTATCAAAGGGAAGTTCGTAAAGAAGGAAATGTCATCTGGTCCGTCACCTGCCAAGCCGACCAATGGCAAGAAACGTCCCTTCAACATTACAGAGGGGTCCATCCAAGAAAGGAAACCCAAGGTCTTCGTACCCAACACTCCAGCAAAAAGCAGCTGCAAGCATTGTGACAAGCCAGGTCACACAGCTGACGAATGCTGGAGGAAAGTCAGTGCATGTCTACACTGCGGAAGTCGCGAGCACCGTATTCCCGAGTGCCCGCTTCTGAAAGAACACGAGAGGCGCACTGCTGTGCCCAAGAAACATGGAAGACTGCAAGCCCTGCATAATGAAGAGCCCGCCGAGGAAGGTGGCGTAGTGGAAGGTACCCTACAAGTTTTCTCCTTATCGGCATTTGTTTTATTTGATACTGGAGCAACTCATTCATTTATATCTCAAAACTTTGCTGATACTATGACTGCAAAACCTATATCCATGGGTTGTGAATTCTCTGTCACAACGCCATTGGGGGAGAAGGAGAAATTGAACAAATACTTTCCATCTGCCGATGTAATGATCGGAGATCATAACCTAAATGCCGACCTGGTGTGTATGCCCATGGAAGGCTATGATGTAATTCTGGGAGCCGATTGATTGTCCACATATGGGACAAGTGTCGACTGTAAGAAAGGGAAGGTTACCTTTAGTGATTTCCCCAAGTTGTCATTCACTGGGATTAGACATAAGAGACGGATGTCTCTAGTCTCTGCCATAAAAGTCCACAATATGATAAGGAAACGTTGCATTGCTTTCCTAGCAGCCGTAGTTGTTGAAAATAAGGGTTCTAAGATAGAAGACATGCACATAGTCCAGGATTTCCCTGATGTGTTTCCTGAAGATCTGCCAGGGATTCCCCTAGAACGAGATGTCAACTTCGCCATTGAGTTGATCCCTGGAGCGGCCCCGGTATCGCGTCAACCGTACCAGATGTCACCTGCCGAGTTGAAAGAATTGAAGGCGCAACTGATGGAGCTATTAGAGAAGCGGTTCGTCAAACCAAGTACTTCCCAATGGGGAGCACCGGTGCTATTCGTTAAGAAGAAAGATGGATCGGTGAGGCTATGCATCGACTATCGTCAACTCAATCAGCTAACCATCAAGAACAAGTACCCATTGCCTAGGGTCGATGAACTTTTCGACCAAATATCTGGAGCTCAGTATTTCTCCACGATCGATCTTTGATCTGGTTATCACCAAATGAGGATCAAGGATGACGATATCTTCAAAACGGCTTTCAGGAGCAGGTATAGACACTATGAATTCGTCGTTATGCCTTTTGGTCTAACCAATGCCCCTGCAGCCTTTATGCAACTTATGAACAGCATATATCGGCCATACCTTTGTTGGATCTCTTATTTGATGATACCTAAATATGGTTCATAAATATGTGAAAAATCATGCCTATCATGTTTCATTTATATCTCACAATGTTTCTTCCATGTGCAGCTCAAATAGAAGTCAAACAGCCAATGGTGTCGACACAGTCCAGCTGTGTGTCGACACTAGCTCACTGTCTTAGAGTCGACACAGTCCGCTGTGTGTCGACACTAGCTCACTGTCTTAGAACCAGTTTCAGCAAGGATCAGTGGTGTCGACACATTCCAGCTATGTGTCGACACTAACATACTGTCCCAGAAGACCAGTGGGCAACCTGAATTTTTGAGAAAAATAAAGATTTAAATAATAAATTAAAAACTCAGCTAAAGGGATATTCAATGAAAATAGTATTAAATGAAACCCATTAATGGAAAAGAGTAGTGGGTTTTGCTTAATGGATCCTCTAGAACTTATTGGGTCAAAATATGAATTTACAAATGGAGAATAATAAGAAAATACCATAAATTCAGAGTTTAATTATCTCCTAATTGGAAAGGGGTTATTAAAGCAATAAAAGTGGCAATTAGAATGGGAATTGGATTCCTAAACCTACTCCATATAGTCTAGCACGAATTTAGATACTATCCTAACCCAATTAGAGATTGGAAAGCAAGAGAGGAAATGTGGAGTTAGGAAATCTCATAATTAAGAGGAATTTGAGTAGTAGTAGAAATAGAACTTGTATTTATATAAATACATCTCTTAAACCCTCTTGGCCGACCCTAGCTCGTTGCCAAGGTTGTTGGACGTGGAGAAGAGGCCAAGGAGGAGAGGATCTCGTGGGGAGAAGGAGTTCTTGGAGCTTCTTCCTCGTTCTTGGATATTTTAACCCTAGAAGACAAATCAAGTCAAAGGTAGGCATTCTCACGAGCAAAATTAAATTAAACTTGTCTGTAGAGTTTCCAATCACCAGGAACAAAAGCCCTCTTGATTCTCTCTTTTTCATCGAGCCAATCTTTTGTTCTTGATTTTAGAAGATCTGCAAACATGATAACCCCGAGACATCATGTTTCATTCAAATCTCTATGTATACTTGATCCCATGCTACAAAATTTTTACTGTAGATACTTCATGTTGTTAGGGATCTTTTGCCCCTAAAGCCCTAAATTTCATTAAGCATGTTGATCGAATTTAATCGATCTTTCTCTCTGTGTCATATTCTAAATAACTCGTTCTTGCTCATGTTCAAACCCTATATGAACCATGCTCTCTCTCTAATTCTGATTTACTGGAAGTACCCTTACATGTCTACTTTAATTTTCAACTTGTTTCGTGATTTTTCATCGACTATGTAATTAGTTATGATTTTTCAAAGTACCCTATGTCCAAATAAGTCAAGTTGGCATGCAATCCGATGTAGAACATGTTTCTTGCTTGAGCTCAGGTGAGTACCTGAGAACGCGACGGCTCGACACGCCGCGTTCTCAGAGCCGTTGCGACCATCGTCTTGTCGCGTTCTGAACGTGATAGGAGACCCCGTCGCGTTCTGGCCGCCTGAGCAGATAGCCCTATCGCGACCCGTACATGACCCTGTCGCGATCCTTACTGGCCTACGTCGCGTTCACAGGATTTTGCATGAAAACCCATAAAATTTGTTACTCTCACTTTTAAAATATTCTTACGCCTATTTAACAGTCATACCCGCAGTAAAAACATCGTTTTAAATGGAGCTATATTGAATGCTTTAAAACCATATTCACGACTTCTTTTCTATCTATGATTTCTCTCTCACATGCACACACATGAACCATCCATATATGGCTGAAATATGGCATACAATACCTCATAATGTATCTGGTAATTTATTACAATAAAGTATATTAATTTCCCTATTTAAAGGACTTGTATTCGTTTCCTGCGTTGTTTATATACCGATATCGACGCTCCACTGTTCTAGAATTCCTCTAGAACGTCGAGTACCTGTTTTTATATACACACTTTACTTGGCTTATGGTGAACTCTCCGTCGGATATTCCTTTCGCCGGACTAGTGAACCCTTGTACAAGGTCTCCGTAGTCTCCTCTGATCATGGATTCCACATGGTCGATGAGCCGGTTGTACCCTAACACCCATTACACCTTTAGGGATCGATATGATCCAAACGGCTATTTAAGTTCGCTCTTACCTTGAATCACGTCGGACCTCTGGACTTGTGCAAACATGGCCAGCGGGAAAGATCGTGAGTTCCACCTGACTGCCAACACCATATACGCGTGTTGTGCAACTGTTACTATCACCTGTTACTCGGAAGGTTACATGCATTGTCCCTTAGCCCTCATCTATACTCTACTCGCTCATCTATTCACTTTCACTCTACTATCTCGTCTATTCATCTAGTACTCTCATCTATTCCTTGGTACTCTATTTGGCCATTAAATTGATTGTCTATGATAAAAACATGACTATGCTAGGCAACATTATAAGGGCCCGGTCTGGTCCTTGGGAGGAGCACCTAAAAGGCTATAACTCGCGAGGGTCTAATGATCTGGGTGATGGCATACACCTAACGCATGAACACGCAAGATTTGATCTATGGCAATCAATTAATCAACAGTCAATTATTGGTTTACTTGAATCTCGTGGTTGAAAGAATATCGACCAACACTTGCTATCGTGACTTGTGCACTGAAGTGCAACTTTACTTGTTATCTTGTTATACGGCCAATCCGATATCAAAACTTGTCGTGCTATACTCTCGTGCATTGTGCTATTGTCCCTCGTTATCGTGTACCAGTACTTTCTATATGTTTCTCGTTATTCTCTCTAGTTATCCTACTTTATAAGACATTAATCACTTAAAGCATGCTTGATCCTGAGATTTAAGTCCTACTGGGTGTTATCGCTCACCTGCGTTATTTGTCGTTGTGTTCTCAGGTGAGACCGACGATGAACCATACACTCAAGAGGACGGGAACGACCTGGAGTGATGTCTTGAGTACCCTAGCGTCCTATTGCTATATTTAGCATTGTAGTAGTTAGGTTTGAAGTTTAGTCTTTTGCTTTATTCCAATGTAATCGGGCCCAATAGTTTGGCTCTGATATTAGTGGTTGTAATTAGACATTTGAAAAGTTATTAATGAGAAAGATTTGCTTTAGTATTATCCATTTCGAAATGGTTTGATGTCTAGTATTCGCTCTATACCCTTTACTTGCAACTGCCTCGCGTTCCGATATTCCGCGTCGGGGCGTGGCAACCAGTTTGAGGATGATGCTTGGTGTGTCGACACACCTATGTGTAGTGTCGACACACTTCAGAATTTTTGCAGAATCCAAATTGCTGAGACACGTGGATGCTTTAGCTAGGGCCTTTTTGAGCGGGAATTTCCGTGCCCCCAGATCCCAAGATATTTTGTGGACCCATGGGACTATAAATGCCCCTTATCCACTTGGCTTTTAGAGCACAACATCGCAACACCCATTTGCTCTTCCAGTCTCTAGAGCATTCCAAGCTATTTCAGAAGAAGCTTCAACCCGGCAACCTGCTTCCAGATCTGAAGGAACTGAAGCATTGTACACCTTGGATGATCCATCTAGAGAAGGAATTCAAGCCTTCAGAAGTCTTTTTCCTGGAGCCGAAGTAGAAGAGCTGGTCCCCATTCTTGAAGCGGAAACAGGGACCTTCGAACCAGACATCTCCAACCTTGGTTCTTAATTGTTCTATCTGGTTCCTCAACTCAAACTCACTCTATACTGTGTGTTTTGTGGAATTGGTGCAATCCTTGTGCCCAATTTCATGTGTGTGGTCAGATCTGAGATTTCTGAATCTCAGAGTGTGTGTGTTGTTGTGTGACTTTTCTGAACTGGCAAGATAAGCCACATTTGTGTGTGTGTGGATGGTGGATGTAGGATACACTGTTGTGTAATCTGAACCACCCGAAATCTCTTTGTCTTTGTGGTTTGATTGTGTCTTGCGTTTGATGCTTGATAGGATCATTAGTATTTCACCATCTAACTTGTCTAAATTGTTCAGAATCGCCATTGATCTTTAGATTTTACTCTTAACTCAATCTCTCAAAGATTCTAATCAAAGTTGTTTTTTAAAATTTAGTGAAATCTATTCACCCCCCCCCCCCTTCTAGATTTCTTCATAGCAGTTTTTCGCAACATTTCATTTGGTATCAAAGCAGGTTCTCATTGCACTTTAAGTGTTTGATCTAATGATCAAGAGTCTATTGCTATGGAAAACATCAAGGGGTTTATTTCTGAGGGTCATTCAGTTACTAGGCCTCCTTTTTCGGTGGATCTGAATATGGTTATTGGAAAAATAGGATGCAAGTGTTCCTAAGAGCACATGATTATGAGCTCTGGAAGATTGTCGACAAAGGACCTGATGAACTACCTGAAGATGAAAGTCTATGGACCAAGGACGAGATCAAGAAGTCCACACTCAGCTGGAGTGCCATGAACATGATGCAGTGTGCCATCCATCCCAAGGAGTACTCAAGAGTGTCCTCATGCAAATCTGCTAAGGAGATGTGGGACAAGCTCCAACTTATCTATGAGGGAACTTCTGAGGTAAGAGAGACCAAGGCAAGTACCTTAGTCTCAGAATATGAAATGTTCAGAATGAAGAGTGATGAGACAATTTCTGAGATGTTTGTTAGATTTATGCTTTTGGTAAATGGTCTTAGAGGTTTAGGAAAGGATTATTCTAATAGTGATCTTGTTAGGAAAGTTCTTAGATCACTTCCTTCAACTTGGCACACAAAGGCAACAGTAATTAGGATTCAAAAAATTTGTCAACCATGCAACTAGATGAGTTAATAGGTTCACTCATGACATATGAAATCAAATTGAAAAGAAATGCATCTTTGACTACATCTAAGAAACCTATTGCTTTAAAAGCTTTATCTAGCTCAAAAATTGTTGCTGAACAATCTGATGAAAGTGATGAGTCTTCTAATGAAGGGAATGATGAAGAATTGGCCTTACTGACAAGGCAATTCAAAAGGTTTTTGAGAAAGAAAGGAAAAGGTAAGCTCAAACCCATCATCAAAAAGGATGTTTCAAAGAAAAATGATTTTAATAAAAAATTGGAAACAAATAAAAATATTGATATTATTTGTTATGAGTGCAGAAAACCAGGACACATGAGAGAGAGTGTCCTGATCTGAAGAAGAAGTTGAAAATCAAATGTTCAAGAAGACAAGGGCAATGCTGGCCACATGGAGTGATGAAGATGATGATGAACAAGAAGAAAGTGGCTCAGATGAAGAAGAAGTGACATGTCTCATGGCTAGACATGAAGAAAATACTGAGGTAAGTCCTTCTTTGAAGACTTTACAACTGATGATTGGGAGGAAGCATATGCTGTTTTGTTTGAAAAGTTGTATGAACTAAAATATGAAAATAAGACATTGAAAAGGAAAATCAACAACATAGTACAAAATCCACAAGAATTTGAGCAAATAAAATTACTGAATGATGAAATCAATAACATGAAAGAGGAACAAGAGTGTTTGAATGAACAAATGGATGCCATCAAAGAAAGATGTCAGTCCACAGAAAAAGGAAAATAAATCTTGATAGATGAAAATGAGAAACTCAAAAAAGAAAAAGAGGTAATTCAAGAGGAATTGAAAATTGCCCAGAAAGAATTGAATGACAAGAAAGAAACCTTGTCAAAATTTGTTAAAGGCAAACAAAACCTAGATGCTATTTTAGGAGTTTGCATGAATCCTACTAAGCATGGTTTAGGTTATCAGCCTGAAAATAAGAAGAAAGTTGGGCAAACCTTAATAAACTCATTTGTTCAAGGAAGCACTTCTTATAGAAATTCTGAAAAGAACATCAAAGAAAAATCACAAGCAAACTAAAAAAAATATTTCAAAGTCAAGTAAAAAATTCCAAAACACAATTCAAACATGAAAGAGTTCAAAGAAAAAATCAACAAAATTTGAAATCTAGTGTTAAACCAAATTCATATCCATGAATGAATAACAACTTCTCAGTTGGATCTAACTCTTATATAAAAAAGAATAAAGATTTCACACCACAAAGGATCATGATATGCACAATCTGCAAAAAATCTGGTCACACTGATGAAAAATGCAGATCAAAAATAGATTCTAGGAAAATAAAGCAAATCTGGATTCCAAAATATCTTGTTGTTGAATTGAAACAACTTATGGGACCCAAAGCAAATTGGGTATCAAAATTCTATTTCTAAATCTTTTTTGCAGGAATATCTTACAGCCCACAAGAAAGACAAATGGTACCTTGATAGTGGCTATTCAAGACATATGACTGGAGATAAAGAAAAATTTTCAACATTGATTGAAAAAGATGGTGGACAAGTAGTTTTTGGAGGTAAGAACAAAGGGCAAATCATTGGAACAGGAAAAATTGGTAATAATCCTTCAAACTCCATTGAGAATGTTTTGCTTGTAGAAGGCCTTGATTATAATCTTTTGAGCATCAGTCAACTTTGTGACAAAGGCCTTAAGGTAATTTTCAATTCTGAATCATGTGAAATTGTCGAAAAAGATTCTGGAAAAATAAAATTTCTTGGTCAAAGAATTAATAATGTTTACTTAGTTGATTTAAATGATTACCAACATGAAAATCTTTGTCTTGTTGCCAACCAGCATGATCTATTTCAATTGTGGCACCGAAGGTTAGGTCATGCTAGTGAAAATGTTCTGAATAAATTGTTAAGATATGCTCTTGTGAATGGTTTACCAAAATGAAGAAAAAGAAAAAATGCAATTGTATGTGCTGCTTGTGCCCAAGGTAAACAAACTAGGAAGTCATTCAAATATGTTGCACCCTTAATTATTTCCAAACCCTTTGAATTGTTGCACATGAACTTATTTGGTCCTACTAGGACACTTAGTCTTAGTGGGCATAGATTTGGGTTTGTGATAGTGGATGATTTCTCTAGATTTACCTGGGTATATTTTCTGTCTCACAAGAGTGACACTTTAGAAAACTTCAAAGAATTTGTTGATAAAATTGAAAATGCAAAAATAAATAAAATTCATTCCATTCTTACAGATAATGGAGGAGAATTTGACAATAATTTTTTTTTAAATTTTTGCAGGAATAAAGGAATTGATCATAAATTTGCTTCTCCAAGGACCCCTAAACAAAATGGAATTGTTGAAAGAAAGAATATGACACTAGTGGAAATGGCTAGAACATTGTTGATTGAGAGCAATCTTCCAAGAAAATTTTGGGCAGAAGCTGTCAATACTTCATGTTATGTTCTCAATAGGGTAATGGTAAGACCAGTCCTCAAGAAAACTTCCTATGAACTCTTGAAAGGTAAGAAGCCTCACATTGCATATTTTAGAGTTTTTGGAAGTAAAGTCTTCATCCACAACAATGACAAGCATGATCTAGATAAATTTGAAAAGAAAAGTGATGTAGGCATCTTTCTAGGATATTCAGAGAATTCAAGGTCTTATAGAGTTTTTAATAGTGAATCAAAAACTGTGGAGGAAACTCCTCATGTCATATTTGATGAAAATTGTGAGAAACTTGCTGACCAAAATTTCTGTAGGAACTAAGAAGAAGATGCTGAAATTCTTGCAAAAGAATCAGATCAAAAGAAATAATGTATGGAGTCTAGTTCCCAGAAATTTCGAAAGCTCAATAATTGGAACTAGATGGGTTTTTAGGAATAAATTGAACGAGGAAGGAAAAATTGTAAGAAATAAATCTAGACTGGTTGCCAAAGGGTACAATCAAGAATTTGGAGTTGATTTTGAGGAGTCTTTTGCACCAGTAGCTAGGTTAGAAGCAGTGAGAATTTTATTGGCATATGCATGTTCTAGAAATTTCAAATTGTTTCAAATGGATGTGAAAACTGCCTTTTTGAATGGTTACATAAAAGAAGAAGTGTTTGTTGCTCAACCTCCTGGATTTGAAGATCATGATAAACCTAACCATGTGTATAAATTGCACAAAGCTCTATATGGTTTGAAACAGGCTCCAAGAGCATGATATGACAGATTGAACAGTTATCTGGTTAGTAAGAATTACTCCAGAGGTAAGGTGGATCAAACTCTTTTCACAAAATCAGTCCACAATCACATCATTGTAGTTCAGGTATATGTGGATGATATCATTTTTGGCTCCACTAATCCTACACTGTGTGAAGAGTTTTCTAATCACATGCACAGTGAATTTGAAATGAGTCTTATGGGAGAATTACAATTTTTTTTTGGTTTACAGGTAAAACAACTTGAAGATGGGTTCTTTATCAATCAAGCCAAATACATTAAAGAATTGCTCAAAAGATTCCATTTTGAACAAGCCAAACCAGCATCTACTCCTTTGAGCACAAGCATCAAATTGGACCATGATGAAAAAGGTAAATTGGTTGATGCAAAGCAATACAGAGGTATGATTGGATCTCTCTTATATCTTACTGCAAGTAGGCCAGATATTCAATTTAGTGTATATCTTTGTGCTAGATTTCAGTCTAGTCTAAAGGAAAGTCACTTGCTTGTAGTTAAGAGAATTTTTAGATATCTCTGTGGCACTTGTGATTTAGGTTTATGGTATCCAGCTGGATGTCATGTTGATTTGATTTCATATTCTGATGCTGATTATGCTGGATGTAAGCTTGATAGAAAGAGTACTAGTGGATATTGTCAATTCTTAAGACATTGCATGATAACATGGGCATCCAAAAAGCAACACTTAGTTGCACTTTCTATTGCAGAAGCAGAATATGTTGCTGCAGGGAGTTGTGCAGCTCAAGTGTTGTGGATTAAAAATCAATTACTTGACTACAGTATTGATATTGGATGTTCATTTATCATGTGTGATAATACTAGTGCAATCAATCTATCCAAAAACCCAATTCAACACTCTAGAACAAAATACATTGAGATTAGACATCATTTTCTAAGGGATGAAGTCACAAACAAGAACATTGAATTAGAATTCATCCCCACTGAAAAACAAATTGCAGATATTTTCACAAAACCATTGGCTGAAGATATATTCACATCTTTAAGAAGAGAACTAGGAATATGCAACATGGAATAAAAACTGAAAAACAAACTGATTTATTATACAAAGATTATGAGGTATATCAAATAGTGATTAGTGGAAGAACAAGTTATGCTTGTTTGAAAACTATCATTATGTGTTAAGGGAAATCCTCCGCCAAGTACCCATGATTTATCATGTGTAAGAATCATTAATTTTTGAAATTGATTTTTTTTTTCATGCTTGTACTTAAATGACTGTTTGCTGAAATTGAATGCTGAAATTTAGTTTGCATGATTTGAAAGTTAATTGATTCATTGATGCACATGTTGAGGGGGAGCATTACTGCTTGTGAAACCACGGTAAGGTCTGAGAAATGGTTTCAAGAGAATTAAAATTGTTTATGAAGCCTTTTGAGAACAAGTTGCTGAGGTTGGTCAGGAAAATGCTGAGATGATGTGAGTTTCTGTGAAACTTCTGAGTTGTGAATAAATCTCTAATTGAATTCTATCAAATACATGTTCATCCTTGTAGTCCTCAATTCTTTAATTTGAGTTTCATCCAAGTCATCTGATCATCTTAACAATTCTTTCATTGAAGAAGGATTGTCTTTATTTTTGATGACAAATAGATGAAATCAATAACTCAGGGGGAGCTAAAGACTTCATTGCTATTTTCTCTCATCAAACCAAAATTGATTCAATGTGTTGATAAATATCTAACACATGAAATGCTCATTAACCATTCTGAAGAAAACAAGGATTGACTCTTAATTGATATAGCATATTCCTTCAGTCAACATTCTTTTGTATTCTGAACTTCTAAAGTAACTTGATTTCTTTAATGAAATAATGGTCGACAATGTATTGACTTTATACATTTCTTTTAGGTCTGATAAAGGATAAAGTTGTGCCAAATGCCTTAAAGTTCATTTGCAAAATGTTTTTCTGACAGAGCAATGACATATACACTAAGAAACTGCACACCTTCACAAAAGTGAAGAGCCATGTATGTCATGAGGTGTTTTGTTATCTCTGTTCTAAGGGGTTTAATCAAAATGAAAATAAAAATGTTAACTGAGTAACTGGAAATATTGGCGTCTGATAAACGTATATTTCCAAGTAAAAAAGTTTTCATTCACCTCTTGAGGCAGGATAATTAGTAAATCTTTAGTAACTAGGGACTCTGGTGTGTAAAAAGCATGTGTACTTGAGTGAAAAAGATTTACTACATTTGAATGCTCATTGCTTAATATTAAATAAAAGTCAATCAAATGAAATGAACAACTTAAACCTAAATCAGATCCTTTAAGAGTGTCTAACTTCAATACAAATTGCCCTAATTCTGAAGAAATCACATCACTTTGGTTCAAGTAAAATACAAAAGACTGCAACTGGCTGCATAGAATATTTTATGTCAATCAAATTGTCATCCCAGTGCTTTAGAACTTTTAATGATCACTTTTTTTGTCAGATATCTTTCAGCCCAGTGAATTAATGATGGATTTATGATGAGAAATTGGAAATGATTTCTTTAACATATCAAAAATCCCTGAATAATTGATTTTAGATATTGCTCATCATGTCAAAGATACTCCAAGTCAGGATCTTATTCTTCTCAAAAATTCATCAATTTTTGCCAAGTCAGGTCGACACACTCTCACCCTGTGTCGACACCATAGTCTGTCAGGTCGACATACTCATTCTGCTGTGTCGACACAACTGGGTTCTTCTGCCAGTCCCAGTTTAGGGTAAATGAATTGGGGTTCATCTTATCCCCCATCTTGTGGTGTCGAAACCATCTTTATATGCCCTATTCCCCAGGTCGACCCTACCACTTGCACTTCCCATTCTATTTGAACATCTCCCTCCATCCAACCCTCTTGGAAACGATTCCCTGCATTTCCAGTTTTCTCTCTTAAACCCGTCCATCCTTCATCCCCTCTCATCTTTCCTTCCATCATGCCTCCCAAACACACTCCCAGGAGAGAAGCAAAGTCCAGGGCTGCTGCAAGGGGCATTGTGATTGAAGAGCCCCAACCGGAAAGGAGGAGAAAGTTTCGGCATGATCTTTCCAAGAGAAAAGGTGTGTCTTCTCCTTCCGAGACTCCATCCAAGCGGGGACGAAAGGCACCTCAGAGTAAAGGCAAGTCTCCTATGCCATCTCGCTACCTTAGGAGGAAGCTTCTTCCGAATTCTAGTGACTCCAGTGAAGAAGATTCATCTTCTGAGTCTTCTGACTCATCTGGGACTCCAGAAGTCACCCCATCCAAGATTGCTACAGAAGGAAGGTCCATTCTCAAGCCTAGGGCTGTAGAGCTATCTGACGAAGCTTTCACACTTGCATTCTCAGAATTTATCCCCTTCTTTCAATTTCAAGGATGGCTACCGTTTATTTCTGAATTCAGAACATTTTATCCTCGTTTGGTTCAAGAATTCTATTTGAACTTGGTGGATACCTCAGAAGGGTTCAAGTCAGAGGTCAAAGGTGTTGCTATCCTGTTTACTCCTGAGTTAGCTTCTGATTTATTTCATTTTCCAAATGCTGGTGAGGATTATTGCAACTATGAGTTTAATCTTCATGAAGCCTATACTCTCCTTACTGGGCTTCCTCATGACAAGAAGGATGCTAGACAAACTCATGTTACAAGATTCAATATAAACACATTTCCTCCTGTTCTCAGACTGGTACATCACATCCTTACCACCATTATCACACCTCAAGGTGGTGGTAGGAACAGACTGACTGACATTCAAAGGTTTGTGATGTTTTGTATGAAAAAGAATGTGAAAATTAATCTGAATTTGATCTTGTCTCAAATCATATCTGAGACAATCAGGAAAGATCTTCATAGATCATTACCATATGCTGCACATCTCACAGCTGTATTCAAGCATTTTAGAGTTTCCTTTGTGAATGAAAAAGTTCAGAAAATTCCTCAAATAACATACTGTTTGCATCATTTGCAAAAGTTCATGGGATTTAAAATTGAAGGAGATCAAGTGATTAGAGGACCAACGATAGAGCCAGAGCCAGAGCCTCCAGTGGAGAATGTTCAAGAGGAAATTGCTCTAGAAATTGATGTTCCTCAGGCTGATCCAGTGGAACAGCCACATGTTGAAGTTGAGGTTCCTTTTGAAACACCACCTCCTTCTACACCTCATGTATCTCCACCTCCTTCCAATATGATTGTCCCTCCAAACTTTTTCCATCAGTATCATAGCTCAGCTTCCACTTCTTCTGGTGGATCTTCTGTTCCACCTGAGCTATACAAATTTCTCCAAGTTCAGTTTGACAATCTCAATTCTTCTATGAGAGAAATGTCTGATAGGTTTGAACTTTGAATTCAAAGATTGGAGAACTCTGTTAATGGTCAGTTTGTTCGTCAACAAGAAGCAGCTGAGCATGCCACCAGACGATTCAATAGGTTAATTGGCACATTGGGTGATGCTTGTACCCAACTTCAAGATCTTCAGCTCAAGACTCAAGGTGTTCTAGCTTCCATCTTTGACAATACTCAACAAGGACTTCATTCTAGTAGAGAAACTGTGACTCAAGTATCAAAGACTCGTTTGTCCTTTGCTCATCTTGTTGAAGACATGGACATAATGAGGACTCTTATTGCACATATTGATCAGGGAATGGACAGCTCTTCGGATTGATTTCAGTAACTTCAGACAGCATGGCACAGTTCCTGGTTCATCCTCTGCCTCTCCTCACATGGCTCAAAGCATAGGTGTCTTCCAAGAGAATATGTATGAAAACCATCATAGAATGGAAGACCTTTTACATACAAGACTTTCAACTATGCAAACTCAGATGAGAACCAATTTGTCTGCTTTGGAAGCAAGGATGAAGAACATTGAAAACATTTTACTTCCAATTCCTCCTCCTCCTCCACCTCCATATAAATGATGTTCCTTATTTTATTTTGATGATGTCAAAGGGGGAGAAAGGACTATTTTGGCTAAAGGACTATTTTGGTATTTTGGTTGTCTATTTTGGCTGTTGTCTTTTTAACATGCTAGTGAATGGATATATACATTTTGGCTGATGAACATTTTGGTTATTGGGTGCTTGTATGGTTGATCTTTTGATTGTGATAAATGAATGATATGACATGATTGACTGATTGAAATGATGATTTTTTTTTGTCATGGAATAACATGAATGGATGCTTTTAAAATCACGTATGTGAGAAAATCAAGGTTAATTGATGAATCATAGTTGCCATCATAAAAAAGGGGGAGATTGTTGGATCTCTTATTTTGATGATACCTAAATATGATTCATAAATATGTGAAAAATCATGCCTATCATGTTTCATTTATATCTCACAATGTTTCTTCCATGTGCAACTCAAATAAGAAGTCAATCAAGCCAGTGGTGTCGACACAGTCCAGCTGTGTGTCGACACTAGCTCATTGTCCCTGAACCATGTTTTCAGCAAGGATCCAGTGGTGTCGAAACAGTCCAGCTGTGTGTCGACACTAGCATACTGTCCCAGAAGACTAGTTTGAGGTTGATGCTTGGTGTGTCGACACACCTGTGTGTAGTGTCGACACACTTTGGAATTTTTGCAGAATCCAAATTACTGGGACACGTGGATGCTTTAGCTAGGGCCTTTTTGAGCGGGAATTTCTGTGCCCCCAGATCCCAAGATATTTTGTGGACCCATGGGACTATAAATGCCCCTTATCCACTTGGCTTTTAGAGCACAACATCGCAACACCCATCTGCTCTTCCAGTCTTCAGAGCATTCCAGGCTATTTCAGAAGAAGGCTTCAACCCGGCAACCTGCTTCCAGATCTGAAGGAACTGAAGCATTGTACACCTTGGATGATCTATCTAGAGAAGGAATTCAAGCCTTCAGAAGTCTTTTTCCTGGAGCCGAAGTAGAAGAGCTGGTCCCCATTCTTGAAGCAGAAACAGGGACCTTCGAACCAGACATCTCCAACCTTGGTTCTTATTTGTTCTGTCTGGTTCCTCAACTCAAACTCACACTATACTGTGTGTTTTGTGGAATTGGTGCAATCCTTGTGCCCAATTTCGTGTGTGTGGTCAGATCTGAGATTTCTGAATCTTAGAGTGTGTGTTGTTGTGTGACTTTTCTGAACTGGCAATATAAGCCACATTTGTGTGTGTGTGTGGATGGTGGATGTAGGATACACTGTTGTGTAATCCGAACCACCCTAAATCTCTTTGTCTTTGTGGTTTGATTGTGTCTTGCGTTAGATGCTTGATAGACTCATTAGTATTTCACCATCTAACTTGTCTAAATTGTTCAGAATTGCCATTGATCTTTAGATTTTACTCTTAACTCAATCTCTCAAAGATTCTATTCAAAGGGATTTTTTAAAATTTAGTAAAATCTATTCAACCCCCCCCCCCCTTGTAGATTTCTTCATAGCAGTTTTTCCGCAACATTTCAACCTTGACAAGTTCGTGGTCGTCTTTATCGATGATATCCTTATATATTCAAAGACTAAAGAAGAGCATGAAGAACACTTGAAGATTTCACTGCAAGTCTTGTGAGACAACAAACTGTACGCAAAACTGAGCAAGTGCGAATTCTGGCTCGAAGAAGTGTCCTTCTTGGGCCATGTCATCTCAAAGGACGGCATCTCCGTTGATCCCTCCAAAGTCGAAGCTGTACTCAATTGGGAGAGACCAACCAATGTCACAGAAATCAGAAGCTTTTGAGGACTGGCTGGCTACTATAGGCGGTTCATTAAGGACTTCTCCAAGATCACCGTTCCTCTCACACGATTGACACGAAAGGAGAATCCATACTCCTAGAGTAATGAGTGTGAGAAAAGTTTCCAAACTCTTAAAGATTGTCTTACCTCAACACCTGTTCTCGCTCTGCCAATAGAGGGAGAAGGTTTCTCTGTCTACACCGATGCCTCAGGGATTGGGCTAGGTTGTATATTAATGCAAAAGGAGAAGGTCATTGCGTATTCTTCTAGACAACTGAAGACGCATGAAGTCAACTACTCCGTGCATGATCTATAGTTGGCTATCGTGGTCTTCGCCTTGAAGATCTGGAGACATTATTTATATGGAGAGCAATTCACTGTCTACTCAGACCACAAGAGTTTGAAGTATTTGTTCTCCCAAAAGGAACTCAACATGAGACAGAGAAGATGGCTAGAATACCTAAAGGATTTCGACTTCAACATCCAATACCATTCAGGCAAGTGTAATGCCGTGGCTGATGCTCTGAGCAGGAAGCCGATGGCATCTATTTCAAGTCTAGTCCTTGGAGAGATGCAACTACTAGAACAATTCGCAAGGTTAGATTTAACTATTGAACATAGAGATGATCGAGTCTTGGTTTCCAATATCAAGATTCAATCCGACTTGCTGGAAGAGATTAAAGTTCAACAAGATAATGATCCATTCTTAGTTCGCATCAAGGAAACCTTAGCCGAAAGATCGGACTTTGCTATGACTGAGGATGGAAGACTGGTGTTCCAAGGGAAGACATGCATTCCCGACAGTGAAGAACTGAAGAGGAAGCTAATGGATGAAGCTCACAAGACAAAGTACACCATCCACCCCGGAGGTACCAAAATGTATCAAGACATGAAAAGAACGTTTTGGTGGCCGAACATGAAGAGAGTGGTAGCCGAACATGCCGCTCATTGCCTTACTTGCCAACAGGTAAAGGCGGAACACATGCACCCTGCTGGTGTACTAAGACCACTAGACATCCCGGAATGGAAGTGGGAAAGCATTGACATGAACTTCATCATGGGTTTACCCAAGACTCGTGGTGGACTCGACGCCATATGGGTCATTGTCAACCGACTAACCAAATATGCCACTTTCTAGCCATAAAGAGTAAGTGGTCGGTAGAAGTACTAGCTACCTTATATGTCAAAGAGATTGTAAGACTACATGGAGTTCCATCATCCATAGTTTCGGATCGAGATCCGAGATTCACATCTCATTTTTGGAAAGGACTTTAAGGTGCACTGGGTACTAAACTCAACTTTAGTACCGCATTCCACCCACAAACTGATGGGCAAACTGAAAGAACCAACCAAATAGTGGAAGACATGTTGAGAGCTTGCACTATAGACTTCCAAGGATATTGGAACGAGCACCTATCCCTTATTGAGTTCGCCTATAACAACAGTTACCAGGCAAGTATTAAGATGACACAGTTCGAAGCACTCTACGGAAGAAATTGTAGATCTCCTGCATGCTGAATTGAGGTGGGAGAATAGCAATGGCTAGGCCCAGACATGGTGCAAAATACAACCCAGGACATTTAGGTGATTAGAGACCGGCTCAAGATTGCTCAGTCCAGACAAAAGAGCTATGCCGACAGAAGAAGGCGAGATTTAGAATTTCAAGTCGGTGATCATGTACTTTTAAAGGTGTCACCTACTCGTGGCATCCAAAGATTTGGTGTAAAAGGAAAGCTCAGTCCTAGATTCATCGGTCCTTTTGAAGTGCTCGAAAGGATTTGTGAGGTTGCATACTGATTGGCATTGCAGCCAGACCTAGCATGCGTACATAATGTGTTCCATGTTTCCATGCTTAGGAAATATGTCTATGATCCTACGCATATCATTCGCCACGAGAAGTTGGTGTTAAACAAGGACATGACCTACGAAGAGAAGCCAGTCAAGATACTGGAACAGAAGGTGCAATAGCTCAGGAACCATCCCATTCACGTGGTTAAAGTCTTATGGAATAATCGCGGAGTGGAAGAAGCTACATGGGAACTAGAAGGAACCATCAGACGGAACTACCCCGATCTTTTCGGTAAGACATTCTCTCCGTTATGATCATATGAATTTGGGGACCAAATTCTTTTAAGAGGGGGAGGATGTAGCAACCTAAAATTTTCAAAAAATAAAAAAAAATGAATAATAATAAAACAATTAATTAAATAAAACCCATTAAACGAAAATGAGTAATGGGCTTTGCTAATTGGACCCATTAGAAATTAGTGTGCCAAAATAGGGATTTTTAAAAGGGGAATAATAGGAAAATACCCTAAATTTGTAATTTAATTATTACTTAAATAGAAAAGATGTATTTAATGCATTAAAAAGGCAGTTGGGTTGAAATTGGAATCCTAAACCTACCCAATTAGATTGGCCACAAAATTACCCCTCTCCTAACCCAATTGGGAGGTTGCATGCTTGGAAGGGTGAAAGAAAATAGGAAATCCCGAAATTAAAAGGGGTTAGAGTCATATTAGGAAATAGAAAGAGAAGAGGCTTAAATACTCTCTTAAATCCCCCATGGCCTGGCCTAGCTCGTTGCCAAGGGTTGCTGGACATGGATAGGAGGCCAAGGAGGAGGAGAATTCGTGGGGAGAAGGATTTCTCAAGCCTTCAACCCGAGTTCATCAAGTTCTAGCCCTAGAAGAGTAAAATGATTAAAGGTAGGCATTCTCACAAGCATAAATCATAAAATTTCATCTGTAGGTTGTTCCAACCATCAGGGACAAAAGCCCTCTGGTTTCATAATTTTCCATCGAGCATATCTTTTGTTCTTGATTTTTGAAGTTCTGCACTTTTCATGACCCCGACCCTTCATCTTAAATCTTGTTCTCCATGTATACTCAACCCCATGCCATGAAATTTTTATTGGAGATACTGATGTACGTTAGGCGTCTTTTGCCCCTAAAAGCCCTAATTTTCATCCACCCTATCCTGCGAATTAATTCTTGCATCTCAACTATTCACAATCTTCTATTCTCCATCTTTGACTTGATTAAAGCCTATCGAAACCATGTTTGTTTTCAAATTCCTATTTATTGGAAGTGCTCTTGCATGTCTAGAGTCGTTTAAAATTGGTTTCATGAATTTTCATCATCTGTACTATTTGTTCTTAATTTTTTAACAACCTGTGTCAAAATATGGTAAGTTGGACCGCAATCCAAGAACATGTCTTTTCTCTATCGGACTCAGGCGCAGTACCTGAGAACGTGACGGCCCGATAGGCCGCGTTCTCGAGCTGGTCACGACAGCACCTCCCATCACGTTCTGAACGCGACAGGGGCTGTCGTCGCGTTCTGTCTGCCTGATCTGATAAGTCTTTCGCATTCTGTGCAAGGCCCTGTCGTGTTCTGTCTGTACCCTGTCGCGACCTTTACAGGGGTACGTCGGGATCTCAGACTTTTGCATTAAAACCCATAATTTTTGATGCTTTGACCCTCTACAGTGCCTATACCCTTGTTAAACAGTCATACACACAGTAAGTACACATGTGATAAAGTGAATATATTATGAATGATGTAAAGGCCATGCACATTACATACTTCTATCTATGATTTCTCTTACACTTGCACACACTTGAACCATCCAATATGGCTTAACTTGGCATAAAAATAACTCATAATACATCTGGTAAACTAGTGTAATCATGTAATTCAATTTCCCTATTTTAAATATACTTGTCTACGTTTTCTCGCAATGTTTTGGGAATACCGTTATCGACTCTCCACTGTTCTAGAATTCCTCTAGAACGTCGAGCACTTGTTTCTATACACACTCTCTCTCTTGACTTGGACGAACTCTCCGTCGGATACTCCTTCTGTCGGACTAGTGAGTCTTTGTTCAAGGCCTCCGTAAGTCTCCTCTGCCCATGGGTTCCCACATGGCCGACGAGCTGGTTGTACCATAACACCTATGATACCCTTTAGGGATCAATATGGTCCAAATGACTATTAGAAGTTCGCTCTTATCTTGAATCACGTCGGACCTCTGGACCTGTGCGTAACATGGCCAGCGGAAAGGTAGTGAATTCCACCTGACTGCCAACACCAATAGCACGTGTTGTGCAACTGTTACTATCGCCTGTTACTCAATGTGTTACATGCATTGTCCCTTAGCTCTCATCTATACTCTACTCACTCATCTATTCATATTCTCTCTACTATCTCGTCTATTCATCTAGTACTCTCATCTATTTCTTAGTACTCTCTATTGGCCATTGACTGATTGTCTAAAGATAAACAACATAACCAATGCCTGGCAATATATAAAGGGCCCGATCTGGTCCTAGGATGTGCGCCCGAAAGTGCTAGTGCCCATGGGAGTTAAATGATCAGAGTGTTTGGCATTACACTCAAGTGCTATCTATCTCGACTATCTAAATGACAATCAAAAGTGTTATATTCTCTCATTGTCTATTGACAAAAAGTGCTATACTATACCCGTTGTGCTATTGCTATACTTTGTGCTATGGCCATCTTGCTATGCTATACTTAGAAAGATTGTGCTATTTCCATCATGCACTATCCTGCTATCTTTTACTTGACTCTCTCGCTCTCTATGTTTAGTTATTCTGCCATTTAATGCATTAATTATTTAAAGCCTGCTTGACTATTGAGATTTAAGTCCTACTGGGCGTTATCGCTCACCCTGCGTTATTTGTCGTTGTTCTCAGGTGAGACCGAAGATGACACATACACTCAAGAGGACGGGAACGACCAGGAGTAAAGTCATGAGTACCCTAGCGTCTTAGTACTATGTTAGAGTGTTAGTTAGTCTTTGCTTTATTTCAATGTATTGGGCCCTACAGAATGGCTCTGATATTAGTGGTTGCAACTAGACATTTGAAAAAGTTATTAATGAGATGAATTTGCTTTAGTATTTATTCTTGTCCAATGGTTGATGTCTAGTACTCGCTCTGTACCCGTTTACTTGCAACTGCCTCGCGTTCCGATATTCTGCGTCGGGGCGTGACACTATGATTCAAGTTCCACACATGATTTTGAAGAAAAGTGGGATGTGTTGATGTCCAAATATAAAAGTGCAATGAAAAATGAGTGGCTGGAAAGGTTGTATGAATGTCGTAGAAAGTGGGTTCCTGTTTTCTTGAAGGATACAATCTTTGTTGTATGCATGTGAACCAATAAATGTCTTCTTTCCGTATTATTAGATATTATACTTTTTTGTTTCAAGAAGATATGTGTTGATATGAAAATATATAATGTAGAAATGTCTACATCGCAACGTAGTGAAAGCATTAATAACTTATTCAATGGATTTGTCATAGCCAAGACCACACTATCTGAGTTTGTACAAAAGTTTGCTCTAGCCTTTGAATGTTGATTTGATGTAGAAAATGAAGTGGATATGAAATAAACTGATACCGAACCATTCTTGAAAACATTTTCACCTTTTGAGAAACAAGCAGTTGCCATCTATACAAGGTCGATATTTCAGAAGTTCCAACACGAATTGATTGAGGTAGCTGCGTGTCAACCAACATTTCTGAGCTTGGATGACACATCCTTCACACTAAGAGTGAAATCTTTTGAAATAGTGAACTTTAAAGGTACATCAAAAGTTGGAGACAAAATGTGCACGACCATATATAATAAAGAACAACAAGAGGTTGAATGTTCTTGTAGTTGCTTTCACTTTAAGGGATATCTATGTTGACATATGATTGTGGCATTGCATTATTCTGACATTGAGAGCATATCAGAAAAGTATTTCTTAAAGCAGTGGCAAAAAGATTTGCACTATAGACATTGCAAGTGACTCATTTAATATTCCAAATGAACAAAATCATCGTCATCAAGATATACAAATCTTATATACCATTTCATGAAGGTGGCTGAAGCAGCCTCTTGCACAGAGGAATCTTATGACAAGGCATTGGCAGAAGTCCCTCGTCTACTGGCAAAGGTGATGCCACCCATCAATCGTAACACTATCTAGTGCATTGTCGACAATGAAGACCAATCGGTAAACAATACTCAAGTAGCTGATCATCCAAGAGCATCAACAACAGGAAGAAAATGGAAAAAGCGGTTCCAAACTACCTTGAAGAAGATGCGAAAAGAAGAAGATCATCTAAGAAATTTAACAAAAACATTAATCCTAATGCCCCAGAAACAATAGACATGAGAGGTGTCACTACTGTTGTTGAAACTTATATGCAATGATGTTATCTTATATGAGTATAACGTGTACTCTAGTTTGGGAGCTATTTGTTCTAGTTTACATGCTGCTTGTTTCAACCAAGAAGCATTTGTACCACTTTGATAGTTATTTGTTCCACATAATATGCAGCTTTGCTCCACACTCCTCAATGAAGTAACATTTGTTCTAGTTCCACTTAAGAAGCATGTCTTCTTGTTTTTAAAAGAATAGAAGCATGTAATACAAATCGGCAGCTATTTGTTCCACATAATATTCCACGCTACTTATGAAAATATCAATCATTTAATACATATTGACACCTATTTATTCCTCATAATATGTAGTTTGTTCCTCTTTCTCTACAAGAAGAAGCATTTGCTCCATATTAACAGCTATTTGTTCCCGTTTCGTTGTTATTTATTACACTTAAGATGTTGTTGTTTTCTGATCAAGTGAAACAAATGACATATTAAGTGGAATAAATGGCATACTATTTGTTTCACTTGATCCACATTGAGATCTATTTGGCCCACATAAAATAGTATTTGTTTCACTTGATCCACATTAAGACCTATTTGGCCCACTTAAATTATTATTTGTTTCACTTGATCCACATTGAGACCTATTTGGTCTACTTAAAATAGTATTTGTTTCACTTGATCCACATTGAGATCTATTTATTCCACTTAAAATACTTTTTGTTTCACTTGATCCACATTGAGACCTATTTGGTCCACTTAAAAATACTTTTTTTGTTTCACATTGAAAGCTATTTATTCTAGTTAAAGTGCTATTTGTTCCACTTAAGATGCTTCTGTTTCATGTCAAGTGAAACAAATAGCATTTAAATGGACCAAATAGGTCTCAATGAGGATAACTAAAACTCAAGAATAACTTTAATATATTTAATACTATTTTTCAAGATATTTTACGTACAAGAAATAATGATAATTTCTATCGCTTCAAAGATTACAAAAGAAGCATTTTATCGATTGGAGAATACAGTTTCTATCGATTAATGTTTAAGTGTTCTTCTGATTAAAGAACAAAAGCATTTATCGATTGGAGAACGAAGTTTCTATCGATTGATGTTCAAGTGTCCTTCCGATTGGAGAACAAAAGCATCTATCAATTGGAGAACAAAATTTCTATCGATTGACGCTCATGTGTGATGGATCGAAGATGATGAAATGAAAAATATAGAAGGGGGAGGGTTGAATAGAGTTGCAGCGGAAACCTTATGCAATTAAAGATATGTCAAATTAAAATCACTATTCAAATAGGTACCAACTGATTTGATTAACTTATAGGAATCTAAAGCACATTAGATCATCTATCTATAAGTATGTGAGTGCTTAGAAGGTGATTAAAAACCTATGCAAGCATTCTAGTGGAAAATCAATACATCAAACCATTGCACATGATATTTTTAAGGTGGTTTGGCTCCCAAACGGAGACCTACGACGACCCCTCACTCAAACCAAGTGAGGATTCACTAAATCGCTGATTCATAGCTTCAAACAACTATTCACTCACAGCTTGAACGTTGACTCACAGCTTGCCAACCACTGATTACACAGCTTATCTGCTGATTCACAGCTTCAAGGTCAGACAGACCTTCTCAATCCACACACACACACAGTATGGGATCAACACTCCTATCACCAGTAGGATCAATCAATGAGTTCTGAATAAAGTTTAAAAGTGAAAAACAAAGTCACATGAAGATCAGAGTTAAAAGAGACAAATCCTCAAACATCAGTCCTTCAACTTTGCCCAATTTCCTTTGGACTGATGAATTTGAACTCTAAATCTTCAGATCTTGAGGGTTGAAGTTGTGCTTCAGATCATCTTGCACAAACGCATCATCTGATTGTGCTTCTCAACCAATTTGATATGAACTCCTTCAAATTAGCCTCAATTCGCTATACTCTATTTCAGATCTGATTTATAGAGAAATTCATATCTGAGTTGATGCTCTTGAGTTCTTCCACAGATGCTGAGCTTCGTGCTTCTGCTCTTGCACAAGCTTCCTCTTCCACCTTCCCTCAGATCTACTTCTTCTTCTCAACTTTGCTGCTTCTCCTTTGCATGACTGCTCCTTCTTCCTCTGCTGCTCTTCTTTTGCACGATTGCTTCTTTTTCTCAGCTCTGCTGCTCTTCTCCTTGATCTACTCCTCTTGCAGCACTCCAACGCTTTCTCCCACTACTTAGCCTTGATCCCCACGTCCTCTATGATGGATTCGATGGATGGCTGCTACAGATGAGACAAGAGACATTTTATAGCCTCTATGCAGTCCTTTTTACGTGAGAGAGATGTGCATAGAAACCTAGGGTTCACCCAAGCTTGCCACGTGTCCAAAGATCCTTCTTCTCATTTCCACTTGAATGAAATGGTATTTTGGTAATAAGAGGATCTCCCAAACAGTCTCCAGAGATAAATCACAGCCATTGGATATCATACCCTTTGCGTTTCTGAGTTTTCACACAATGTGTGTTGACACTAGTTTGCATGTGTGTCGACACTACTAACTAAGTATCAATTTTAGCTTACTGGCAGGACACTAGTGTCGACTTGACTTTCAACTAGAGTCGACCTGACTGGCAGCTAGTGTCGACCTGACTTTCAACTAGTGTCGACACTACTGTAACTTGTTCTTTAGGAGCTTATTGGGCAAACTTTGTGTGTTGACCTGATTTTCAACTAGAGTCGACCTAACTGGTAGCCAGTGTCGACATGACCTTCAAGTTAGAGTCGACACTACTTTGACAAAACTTTGTAAACCTGTATATATGAAGAGTGGACCATAAAAACATGTCATTATCATTAAAATATGAAATATTAAGTAACAAAAACATGTTGTTTAGTCATCATTGTAATATGTACAATATGTCATCATCAAAATTAAAGTATGAGTGTTTGGCCATCATCTACATCCAAATGTTGTAGTCATCATTAAAATCAAAGTATGAGTGTGTAGACATCATTAACATGAAGGTTTTTAGTCATCATCCAAATGAATACACAACTCAACAATCTTCCACATATATACAATATGACATCATATTGTGTACAAAATGTCATCACCAAAACACACAACTCAATAATGTGTCCTTCCGATTGGAGAACAAAAGAATCTATCGATTGGAGAACGAAGTTTATATCGATTGACATTCAAGTGTAGTCTTATCAATTGTTGTTTAAATTGTTCTGTTATTGAAGAAAATCATCTATCGATTGGAGAACAAAAAGTATCTTACCAATTGGTATTATACATGTTCCGAATACTATTAATCCACAAGTGAAACAAATACTATTTTAAGTGGACTAAATAGGTCTCAATGTGAAGTGAAACAAATACTATTTTAAGTGGACCAAATATGTCTCAATGTGGATCAAGTGAAACAAATACTATTTTAAGTGGACCAAATAGGTCTCAATGTGGATCAAGTGAAACAAATATTATTTTAAGTGGACCAAATATGTCTTAATGTGGATCAAATACTTGTTTTCACATAAAGAGGAACAAATTCTTCTTTTTGTGCACAGCACACACAACAAAATCACCACAAGACCACTACAACACAACACCACCACACAACATAGAGAAACATTGCAATGCAAACTATTTAAATAATTGACGTTGTATATAAAAACCATTTACAATTCTTTTTGAATGCATTATCTTAACTATTCTTCATGTTTTTTTTCCAAACTAAATTATCCTCGCTGCAAGTCGAACTCTGAAAAGGTTGATTTTATCTTCCTCAAACCCCCATTTGTCTTTACGTTTCTTCTTTATCAAAGCATCAAAAATTTTCAGTACATAAAGACCACAATTGAGGCTACCTGAGATTTATTATGAGCATTCATTGTCAACGACCAGCTCCCACTTTGATAGCGGGAATGCACCATATTCTTTTAAGAAACTTTCTTAAAATTGATGTCTACATAAAAGGTCAATATAAGAATAATTTGGTAAAAAATATTTATGGGCAATTCAATTATTGAATGTAACATGGAACAATATCTTTTACCAATTTGCATGCTTGTGCGGTGTGGGTGGTCACTCCTCTCATAGAATTGTAAACAACCAGGCACAATCTCTCGTGTCCAATACACATAGAAGCCATTGATTGTGGCAGAATAATACAAAGAAGATATGCATATTATCTTGAAGTTGTTGTAAGTATGGATTTGCATAGGAACATTCCAATAATTTCATCACCTTCTCACTATCGGAGCCCTTCATAGTTACCGTATGGTTGACAAGAACGGTGGGAAATGGCACCCACCGATGATATTTGTCGCCCACACATGCTTCATGCAGTAGGTACAAGTACACATCAATCATCTACATTGTCCATATAATTAGAACAATTCTTTGCTGTATGATAGATATACAAGCAGTTAACATATCAAATCCTTAGTCATTTCCCCGATCAGTAATTCAATAATATGGCATCTTATAACGAAGATGCCATTAGAAATTTCACCAATATGATCACTACATAATATTGAAGAACATAATAAGTTAAAAACATATTTTAAATGATAAGAATTCAAAGAAGATATAACCTACCTCGCTGAGGTGGACCCATACTCCTCAATGAAACCTTCAATGAGGCTATTGTCATCCTCTTCCAATCGCCCTTTGCAGACATAGAAGACATAGTCTTTCAACTGTAGGAGCTGAGTGGATGAGGCTAATTCTTGTCACGCCCCGATATTTAGCAGCGAAATAAATACCGGGGGACGTGAACGATACAAACAGACGTATCACAGTTGAATAGCGCAGAGTCACCCTTGAATATAATAACACATTCGAGACTATAATATGGTCACCAAAAGTATATTTATTCCATTCCATTCAACTAGTTGCAACCTTACATAAGAAGAACTCACTGAAAAGAGTTCATTATTCAAATAACAATGTTCCTCTAATACATAGACTACTCATATGTCTATTTCTAAACTGTCAACTATTCATATGACGGGTGCTCATCACTCTTGCCCTACCCCATCCGACTCCTCTGGTTCCTCATCACTACCTGAAAAGGGCAGGATGATAGGGGTGAGCGAACTAGCTTAGTAGGATTTACATCTCAATGTTGTGCGGGCACTAGTATACATTATTAGCATTTTAAATAGGCAGATATGCACATGAATATGATGACAATGTATGCAATACTAACAGATTGAATAGCAGAATAGAACGGATATCATATCAGATCAAAACGTCGAGTTGCATATACAATGAACAGATATTTCAAGAGTAGAATCGTATCAAAAGAGATTGGCCATATTCAAACAGATCTCATGTGTTCACACGAACAGACGTATCATATCATGTCAAGTCAAACTTATCATGTCAAACAGGAGGCACATTTCACAATCTTGCTTGTTTGTTTGTGCTATGCCAAGCACCAAGAGTCCATACTCCCGCGGTTAATAAGTACGTTGGGGCGCTCCTCCCCAGAACCGGACAGGGCCCCTATTGCACAGGCATTGGATTAAATTTGGACCGGAGTCCCACGTTGTGCCGATCAAACAGATTCATATTATGGCCACAGAGTTCAATAACAAGCTCGTAGTAAAAGGATCATGATCATTCATAGAGTCAAGGAATGACAAACAGCTTAAAAGAACAAGGCAGGATAACGACGTATCTTATGTTTCATAGATCATTAATGTCTTGACATGAGGATGTTTCTAAGGACAGATCGTATGTAGAACATGTGCTTTCCTAACATGTATGCATATGACAAGTAATTAATTTAACACCGGAAAACATGTAACCATGAAACTCATATGCAAATCATAACATTAACACACTAACATGTCCATACTAATATGTATTCATCCCCACATTCATATCATATCTTATCTTATCAATTGACAATAAGCAAGATCACAAGATAATCCAATGGACATAAGATCAATCACAATTACACATTAGAATCGTATTCATATCATTACTATTTTCAATGGGTTGATTTATTTTAGGTCCATGCATACTATATAACATCATGCACATGCTAGTAGACATCATGAGATGATTAGACCTAAAATATGCAAATTTCTTGTAAGGGTAGTGTCGACACTAGATCAAGTGGTGTCGACACAATGCTTCAAACACAAGACAAAATCATGCAAAACTGGTCAAGTAGTGTCGACACTAGATCAGGTAGTGTCGACACAGTGCTTCAAATACAAGGAAAAAAGGTCAAGTAGTGTCGACACTAGATCAGGTAGTGTCGACACTAGAGACAGCTTCCAGAAAACCTTCTGGCCAATATGGGACAGTGTGTCGACACTAGCTCAGGTAGTGTCGACACTAGATCAGCTTCCCAGAAACTCTCTGGGTCAAACTGGGACAGTGTGTCGACACTAGATCAGGTAGTGTCGACACTAGAGAGCTTCCCAGAACACCTTCTGGGCTGTTTTGGGACAGTGTGTAGACACTAGATCAACTAGTGTCGACACTAGTGGCCCTTCCAGAAAAAACATATGTCAAGTGTAACCAGAAAACACGTATCATGCAGTGATTGACTTTCCCTCTTATAACTCTCTAACGAATGACATTTAGACAAAATGTTCAACATGAAAGATGACGAGGACAAACAGTAGAAGAACTTTGATGTTGAGAGTTTGATAAAATTCGGTCTCTAATCCCAAGAAAACATGTGATGAACAAAATTCAAGTGTAACCAAAATCACAGTATCATGCAGAGACTCTCTTATCATGCTCCTAACTCTCTAACGAAAGACTTTTGGACAAAACGTCCAACATAGAAGATGATCGTGACTTCAAGTATAATAACTTTCATGAATAAAGTTTAGTAAATTCGATCTCTAATCACGTGTATAAGAAGAACGGAAAAAGCCCTAACTGTGCGAGACTTCGGGAAAATCACCAATACACAATGTATACTCCATGAAAACCAGTCAAACCAAGTGCAAATGAACCTAGACTCAAGAACTACATGTTGGTGTGGTTTTCTTTAATCTTGGCCCGAGAACACCTACCTTAGGAAGATCTAAGACCAGTCGACGTTCTGGATGCAACAGAGGATGAAGGATGAAGCTCCGGGTTCCTAGCCTTTCTCCTTCTCCTCAGAAGCTCTAACCTGCCTCCAAACGACCCCAACTAGTTGTTAAACCTTCCCCAAGAGTTTGAGGACGAGTTCTTATAGATTTAGGTTGTATTAAGAGTCCTAACGAGACTAGGAAAGGGGCTGCGAATTCTGCTCCTTGTTTTCCAAGAAATTCGGGACTCTTTCCTCCAAAGGAGGTAGCAATGGTTTAGGAAACCTCCATTGGTTGGGTCCGGCTTGGCTTACCATACATGACTAATCACTCTTTTTAACCCTATCTTGCCCTCTCTAATTATGACATAATTTCCTACACGAATTTCTGGTAATTTCCTGTCCTAGTTTTCATCCTTGGGTCAAATGTGCTCCATTGGCCCAATCTTGTTAATGGATCATTAATACATGGTGTTGGAAGTCTCTCTAATCTGTTTATTTAATTTATCCCCCTTATTTCTAAAATTTTAAATCACTAAATTTCCGGGGTGTTACATCCTCCCCCACTTAAGAAATTTGGTCCCCAAATTTACGCATAATGGTGTAGTTCGTACTTGAGAATAGTTCTGGGTGGTTTTCTTCATTCTTTCCTCTGTTTCCCAGGTAGCATTAGTAACTCTGTCTCGACTCCATTGGACCTTCACCATAGGTATGGTACGATTCCTGAGTCGTTGAATCTTCCGATCCAACAGTTTGATCGGCTTCTCTGCATAAGTCAGGTCCTCCCGAATCTCCAAGTCCTCATGGTTGATTACATGGTCGGCATTGAATAAGTACTTCTCAGCATGGATATGTGGAACACATTATTCACGTTCGCCAGCTGTGGAGGTAGTGCAAGTCTATATGCCACCTGACCAATCCTTTCAAAATTTCAAATGGCCCAATGAATCTGGGACTTAGTTTTCCTTTGATCCCAAATCTTTGTATTCCCCTTGAAGGTGAGACCTTCAAGAAAACATGTTCGTCCACCTGAAATTCTAGTTCTCTCCTTCTCTTGTCTGCATAACTCTTCTGCCTGGATTGTGCTATCTTCAGACGTTCCCTGACAATCTGAACCTTCCTGACAGTCGCTTCAATTAAGTCGGGTCCAACCCATTGGTTCTCCCCAACCTCTTCCCAACAAGGGGTGATCTGCAACTCCTGCCATATAAAGCTTCAAATGGAGCCATCTTGATACTTGCCTGATAGCTGTTGTTATATGCAAACTCCATCAGGTACAACTGATCATCCCATCGCCCTCTAAAATCTAGCACCAGAGCACGAAGCATATCTTCAACAATTTGATTGGTCCTTTCGGTTTGCCCATCAGTCTGAGGATGAAAGGCAGTACTAAAATTTAGTTTAGTACCCATTGCTGCTTGCAATCCCTTCCAGAAGTGTGAAGTAAATCTAGGGTCCCGATCTGATATTATGCTAGATGGAACCCCATGCAATCTAACTACTTCCTTAACATATGGTGCAGCCAATACATCCACAGACCATGTGCTCTTTATCGGCAAGAAATGAGCCGACTTAGTCAAACGATCAACCTACCCAAATCGCATCCATACCACCTCTAGTCTTGGGCAATACCATGATAAAGTCCATACCAATACTATCCCACTTCCATTCAGGGATTACTAGTGGTAGCAGTCCACCAGCTGTATGGAAATGCTCGGCCTTGACTTTCATGCATGTTAAAAGTATGATACATGATCGGCCACATCCCTCTTCATGTTTGGCCACCAGTATGACCTTTTTAAGTCTTGGTACATCTTTGTTGATCCAGGGTGGATCGTGTACTTGGACTGGTGAGCTTCATTTAGTAACCTCTTCTTGAGTTCTCCATGATCAGGGACACATGTCCTACCTCGGAATAGTAATCTTCCTTCCGCTGATAGCGTAAAGTCAGGTCTTTGCTCTAGCTTCTCTCTGATCTCAACTAAGAATGGATCCTCTCCCTGTTTCTTCTTGATTTTGGTCTGTAGATCGGATTGTATTTGGAGATTTGAAATCATTACTTGTTTTTTCCTTCTTTCCCACGTCTATGTTCAAACTTGCAAATTGCTCCAGTAACTTCCATTCGCCCAACATCATACTTGCTAGCATAGCTCCTGGTTGTCTACTTAGAGCGTCTGCCACTACATTGGCTTTCCCCGGGTGATATTGAATGGAAAAGTCAAAGTCCTTAAGATACTCTAACCACCTTCTTTGTCTCATGTTAAGCTCCTTCTGTGAGAACAAGTATTTCAAACTCTTGTGGTCAGAAAAGACCTTAAATTGCTCACCATAGATATAATGCCTCCAAATTTTCAAGGTGAATACTACAGCTGCCAACTCTAGGTCATGAACCGGATAGTTCACTTCGTGGATCTTCAACTGTGTGGGGCATAAGCTATTACCTTCCCTTGTTGCATTAAGACGCACCCCAGTCCAGTTCCAGAAGCATCTGAATAAATTTCAAATCCCCCTCTTCAGTGGGTAAGGCGAGGACAGGAGCAGTAGTCAGACACTTCTTCAAGTTGTTGAAACTTTCCTCACATTCATTGGTCCCACAAATGGATTTTCCTTCGGGTCAGCTTGGTCAATGGCACTGCAATCTTTGAGAAATCCTTTATAAACCTTCGATAATGCCCAACTAATCCTAGAAAGCTCCTGATCTCTGTGACGCTTGTCGGTCTTTCCCATTTCAACACAACCTCAACCTTCGATGGATCAACAACGATACCATCTTTGGTTACCACATGCCCTAAAAAGGATACCTCCTCAAGCCAGAATTCACATTTACTTAACTTGGCATATAGTTTGTTCTCCTTAAAATCTGCAATGAGATCCTCAAATGCTCCTCATGCTCTTCCTTTGTCTTGGAATAGATCAATATATCATCGATGAATACCACCACAAATTATCAAGATATGGGCGATAAACGCTATTCATCAACTACATGAAAACTGCAGGGGCATTTGTTAGTCCAAAAGGCATAACAATATTCATAATGCCCATACCTGCTTCGGAAGGCAGTCTTGTGAATGTCTTCTCCTTTGATCCTCTAATTGATGATAACCGGATCAGAGATCTATTTTAGAGAAGTATCTAGCTCCAGATAATTGATCAACAACTCATCAATCCTCGGCAGAGGGTATTTGTTCTTGATGGTTAACTGATTTAGTTGTCTGTAATCTATGCATAGCCTCATCGACCCATCTTTCTTCTTGACGAAGAGGACAGTGCACCCCATGGCGATATGCTTGGTCGGATGAAACCCTTCTCTAACAGTTCCATCAGTTGCTCTTTTAATTCCTTCAGTTCTGCGGGGGACATTCTATATGGTGTCCTAGATACCGGTGCTGCTCCAGGGACCAACTCGATGGTAAAATCGACCTCTCGCTCAGGAGGAATTCCTGGCAAGTTTCGGGGAAAACATCAGCGTATTCGCTGACAACATGGATGTCCTCAACTTTGACTTCCTTCTTTGCGATGACAACAGCAGCAAGAAAGGCCATACAACCTTTCCTCATCATCCTTTTGGCTTGTAGTGCAGAGATAAGTGACAATCCTGCGGTTTCTATCCCCTGTGAACACTAGTTTTGGGTACTGGCTAAAGGTTACCCGACTTCTCCTGTAGTTGATACTAGCCCCATGTTCAGACAACCAGTCTGCTCCCAGTATCACATCATACCCCTCCATATCCATACATATTAAATTTGCTGGTAGGTTTTGGGTGTCTATCAACACTTCACTGGATGGCATATGGTTTATAAGATTGGTGCCAGGACCAATCGGGGTTGACACAACTATTCCGGAGTTCATTGGAATGGGTTTCACAGGTAGGGTATCAACAAATGTTTGAGATATAAAGGAATGCGTAGCTCCAGTATCAAAGAGAACATATGCGGGTCGGGAAAGAATAGTAAGTGTACCTTCCACGATACCTCCTTCTTCAACAGTTTCTGGTTCTTGGATAGCTTGCAGTCGGCCTTGCCTCTTCCGTCCATTCGGACGCTTGTCCTGAGGGGCTTGTTCCTTTCAATATTGGCAGTCCGAGATCCTATGGTCACGACTACCACAGTTCAGGCATCTCCCATGCGCTCTCCAGCATTGTTCAGATCGATGACCAGCTCTGTCACAATGTTTGCACCTTTCTCCGTTGTCACCACTATCTGCTTACCTAACTCCTTCGGCTTTTTATCCGTTGGTTCATTTACTCCGCCACTGGGCCTTTTCTTCCCAATAGTCGGCTGATACCTCCCAGCAGAAGACACTTGCTCCCGTTTCACAGATTTTCCCTTAATTCTTTCGGCAGTCTCCATGGCATCTTCCAATAACTGAGCCTTCTTTACCATGTCAGCATAGGTTTGAATGTCCATTGGCGCCAGTTGGGTGATGAACTGGGGCCTCAAGCCATTCAGAAAGCGTTTCGCCTTCATCCTTTCTGTCCCAATTAAGTGAACAGCATATCGGGACAGACGAGAGAATTGGGCCTCATACTCAGCCACATTGAGTCCTCTCTGCTTCAAAGCCGCAATTCGGCTGCTTTCTGTTCTTGGACCCTCTCAGAAAAGTACTTGGTGTTGAATCGCTCAATGAACTGAGCCCATGTTAGTTGTTGTCCATTTAGTGTTGCTTCTACCGACTCCCACCATGCCCTGGCATCCTTTTCCAATTGGAAAGTCGCCAGTAGTACTTGTTATGGTCTGTGCATTGCATGACCCTGAATATCCTTTCAATTCCTTAACCCAGTGTTCAGCAACATCTGGGTCAGTACTCCCTTAACCTAGGCGGATCCATATTCTGAAAATTCTGATGGAGCTCACCGGCTCCGCAGTTACCTCCACCCTGGGTGGCTTGCAGGATAGCCTGAGTCAAGTTTTGTATTGTTGTTGCATGTCCCTAGCCTGGGCACATTCAGCGGCCATTGAGGTAATAAGAACCTTCAAGATAATAATATAAGTCAGTCATCTAATTATCTCACATGTGTCTTCTATTCCCCTGGCTCTACCCAAGCTCACATTAGGTACGAAAGATTTTGACTCGTGTGATCTAGTTTCATCCTATGTTCCTAATCCCTTGGACCCTAAAGTTCAGTCTCTGATACCAACTGTCACGCCCCGATATTTAGCAACGGAATAAATACCGGGGGACGTCAACGATACAAACAGACGTATCACAGTTGAATAGCGCAGAGTCACCCTTGAATATAATAACACATTCGAGACTATAATATGGTCACCAAAAGTATACTTTATTCCATTCCATCTACTAGTTGCAACCTTACATAAGAAGAACTCACTGAAAAGAGTTCATTATTCAAATAACAATGTTCCTCTAATACATAGACTACTCAATGTCTATTTCTAAACTGTCAACTATTCATATGATGGTGCTCATCACTCTTGCCCTGCCCCATCTGACTCCTCTGGTTCCTCATCACTACCTGAAAAGGGCAAGATGATAGGGGTGAGCGAACTAGCTCAGTAGGATTTACATCTCAATGTTGTGCGGGCACTAGTATACATGATTAGCATTTTAAATAGGCAGATATGCACATGAATATGATGACAATGTATGCAATACTAATAGATTGAATAGCAGAATAGAACGGATATCATATCAGATCAAATGTCGAGTTGCATATACAATGAACAGATATTTCAAGAGTAGAATCGTATCAAAGAGATTGGCCATATTCAAACAGATCTCATGTGTTCACACGAACAGACGTATCATATCATGTCAAGTCAAACTTATCATGTCAAACAGGAGGCACATTTCACAATCTTGCTTGTTGTTTGTGCTATGCCAAGCACCAAGAGTCCATACTCCCGCGGTTAATAAGTACATTGGGGAGCTCCTCCCCAGGACTGGACAGGGCCCCTATTGCACAGGCATTGGATCAAATTTGGACCGGAGTCCCACGTTGTGCCGATCAAACAGATTCATATTATGGCCACAGAGTTCAATAACAAGCTCGTAGTAAAAGGATCATGATCATTCATAGAGTCAAGGAATGACAAATAGCTCAAAAGAACAAGGCAGGATAACGACGTATCTTATGTTTCATAGATCATTAATGTCTTGACATGAGGATGTTTCTAAGGACAGATCGTATGTAGAACATGTGCTTTCCTAACATGTATGCATATGACAAGTAATTAATTTAACACCGGAAAACATGTAACCATGAAACTCATATGCAAATCATAACATTAACACCACTAACATGTCCATACTAACATGTATTCATCCCCACATTCATATCATATTCTTATCTTATCAATTGACAATAAGCAAGATCACAAGATAATCCAATGGACATAAGATCAATCACAATTACACATTAGAATCGTATTCATATCATTACTATTTTCAATGGGTTGATTTATTTTAGGTCCATGCATACTATATAACATCATGCACATGCTAGTAGACATCATGAGATGATTAGACCTAAAATATGCAAATTTCTTGTAAGGGTAGTGTCGACACTAGATCAAGTGGTGTCGACACAATGCTTCAAACACAAGACAAAATCATGCAAAACTGGTCAAGTAGTGTCGACACTAGATCAAGTAGTGTCGACACAGTGCTTCAAATACAAGGCAAAAAGGTCAAGTAGTGTCGACACTAGATCAGGTAGTGTCGACACTAGAGACAGCTTCCAGAAAACCTTCTGGCCATAATGGGAAAATCACCAATACACAATGTATACTCCATGAAAACCAGTCAAACCAAGTGCAAATGAACCTAGACTCAAGAACTACATGTTGGTGTTGGTTTTCTTTAATCTTGGCCCAAGAACACCTACCTTTAGGAAGATCTAAGACCAGTCGACGTTCTGGATGCAACAGAGGATGAAGGGGATGAAGCTCCGAGTTCCCAGCCTTTCTCCTTCTCCTCAGAAGCTCTAACCTGCCTCCAAAAGACCCCAACTCATTGTTAAACCTTCCCCAAGAGTTTGAGGACGAGTTCTTATAGATTTAGGTTGTATTTAAGAGTCCTAACGAGACTAGAAAAGGGGCTGCGAATTCTGCTCCCTGTTTTCCAAGAAATCTGGGACTCTTTCCTCCAAAGGAGGTAGCAATGGTTTAGGAAACCTCCACTTAGGGTTGGGTCCGGCTTTGGCTTACCATACATGACTAATCACCCTTATTTTAACCCTATCTTGCCCTCTCTAATTATGACATAATTTCCTACACGAATTTCTGGTAATTTCCTGTCCTAGTTTTCATCCTTGGGTCAAATGTGCTCCATTGGCCCAAATCTTGTTAATGGATCATTAATACATGGTGTTGGAAGTCTCTCCAATCTGTTTATTTAAGTTATCCCCCTTTATTTCTAAAATTTTAAATCACTAAATTTTCGGGGTGTTACAGTTCTTCTACCTTCTTAATTGATGCAAGTATAACTATATGTATTAGATAGCTGGACAAAGAAGGCTGGAAGGGTTGTGGCTAGATATACTCACTATTTTCTTTCCTCCCTCATTTGTTTTTATCTGAGCAGTTGCTTCAAGCTAGCAGCTTTGTCTAGGCATTTATAAGGAGACTGGTCATGCATGCCTGGTTGTCAATCGCCACGCTGCTATACTTTAGTTATCATTGAGTTGGGATCAATGGAGGTAGTACCAACTACCGTCTCACCACCATCCACACGAGGCTCCAAGTCCACTCCCCATTATGATGTCATGGTAGGCTCAAAGTCCACTACCTATGGTGATGGCACGAGAGGCTCAATGTCCTCTCCCTATGGTGACGATGGCTGCAAATCAAGTGGAACAACCTGTACACTACATGGACTTGTTGCTCGCTCCCTTCTGGAAGAAATAAGCTGCCTTAGCTCTTCAATGTCCCGTTGTTGCCTGGACACTTGGCATGCTAATTCTTCCCACCAGCCTTCCTGTGCTTTCATTCTTGTTGCTAAGTCCTGCAAAATTGGCAAGACTTCAGCTGAGGATGAGTCCTCCATTGCGACCATACCACCCAAAAGAAATTCCTTCCTAAAAGACTCAAGAGATATAACTTTCATCATCTACATTTATTAGTGCAAAGAAATATTTGATAAGAACATGGAGAAGGTAATTATGTAACTTCAACACCATCAAGCTTAATGGAACAACTATACCTCTTGGCCTTTCAGATTAGAAATAGAGAAGGTCAACGTTCTCATTACAAATGGTCCCCACCTTAATAGTCATGGGAATGTTGTCCTATTCTTAGGTTGATGAATCCGCATATGCTCTAAAAACCACACTTGAAATTTGGAAGTATAGTTAGAAAATACTATTGCATCAATATATGAATGTTGTATAAGTGCATAGTGGCTGATTCTCACAGTAAGCGCAACAGTACATCCATAAAGGAATGCAATAGCCTAGGAATCCTCGCCAGACCATCTCTTTGCCTGCCCAATCTTTCCACTCCTGTGTGCAAGCACCGCAGCCACAATGTTCTCAAAATTATGTAACGTCACCTCTTGCACTGCAGTTGCCCAGTTGTATTTTCCAATGCTTTCTATGCCATCAAGGTAAGAGAGCATTTGTTGTGAGTAAGATTGTGTCGACCTTGGGCAAAGGAAGGTTCTTAGGAGGAGGGCAATCCATAGTCAGACCGTATCTTGGACATCTTTCTCCTCATCCGATTGGATAATTTCACCAATCAACAAACACACCTTCTTGCGGTCGAAGGTGATATCCGTGCTAAAGCACCGGGGAAGTCTAGACTGCCTTTTCACTGACCCATAGTTATCAACCTTATTCCCTATACATGGGAAATATGAGAATTATGGCCACGTCCTATCGTGAAGGAAACCACCTTACTGTTGTGTTGAGTGTGTATTGGAATCTCTTAATGATGATTTCATAATGATGACCAATGAACAACACTCATATTTTAATTTTGATGATGACATATTAATGACATATTGAATATATCACAATAATGTTCAAACAACATGTTCTTGATATTTAATATTTCATATCTCACTGTTAATGACATGTTTTGATGGTCTACTCTTCATTTGTATAGGTTACAGAGTTTTTACAAAAGTAGGTCGACTCTACCAAACTGCCCAGTAAGCTCCTGAAGAAAAAGTCACAGATAGGTGAACTCTATCTGATAGACAGGTCGACTCTCAAAGTCTTCCTAACAAGTTCCTGAAGAACAAGCTGCCAGTCAGGTTGACTCTAGCTGAGAGTGAGGTCGACACTAGATTCCATCCAGTAAACCAATTTTGGAGATATACACAGGAGGTCGACTGTGTCTATTGATCAAGTCGACTCTACCTATTGATCAGGTCGACACTAAGTGTCTATCAGGTCGACACTAGTGTTCTGACTAGTAAGCCTTGGACTGATGTTGGTCAGTAGGTTGACTCTCTTGAAGAATGAGGTCGACTCTTTCTTTCTGTGCAAACCCAGAATTGTGCAGAGGATGAATCCGATGGCTGTGATTTTGTTCTGAGGTCATCATGAGAGATTCTATAATTACAAAATTGCCCTTTCATTTAAGTGGCAATATGATGAAGACCTTTTTGGACACATGGCAGCCCAAGATGCTTTCTAGGTTACTGTGCACATTCCCTTCACGTAAAAAGGGACTGTACGGAGGCTATAAAAGTAATTGTCTATGTTCTTAAGCCGCAAGCGCCCAAGAGAGCAATTCAGAGCCTACGAGCCTCCAGCCCTCCAGCATTTACATCCAAAGGGACGTGGTGATCAAGGCCAAGCTGTGATGTGCTGAGAAAGGGAGCAGATCGAGCTGAAGAATAGAAGACGAAGAAGAAGTACCGAAAATTCAAATTTCAATGGAGCAGAGCATCGGGAATTGAAGAGGATCTCTAACGAATTCTTTCAAGGCTCTTCAATTCAAGATTCTGCAAGACTTCTCATCGAGGAACATCCAACCCACATTTATTTTGCTTATTTTCTTGGAGTGTTCATCTCACTTTCGTATGTGAGATCTGTACATGAAGTTCTGTGTAGATTTCTGTGTGCGATTGAGTCTGTGAATTAGATCATTGCTAGAGGATCTGATCTCGTGTGATTTTGATCTAGCATGTGTTTGATCCGTAGTGATCCGTGTGTGAGTCGTCGTACTCACAGTGTGTTGTGAGCCATTGCGCTATGGTTTGTGAGTCATCGCACTCACTGTGTGTTTGAGCCGTTGTGCTCGGTTTGTGAGTCATCGTACTCATGGTTGTGTGTTGAGTCATCGTGCTCAGATTGGAGTCTTCGTGCTCCAGTTGTGTGTTGAGCCATCGTGCTCAAGGTGTTTGAAGTCGTCGTGCTCCGGTGTGAGTTGTACTCGGGTTTGAGTAGTGAAGCCTCACTATGTGAGGGGTGGATGTAGGAATCACTGGTGTGATTTTTGAACCACCTAAAATCCTCTGTGCATTGGTTTGATTTCTTGTCTCTGCGCTAGATGTTTGCATAGGATTTCGCTCTCACTACCTGTACAACTGCATCACATATTTTATTCACACAATTCACACATACACACATCAGATCAGTAATAGTTTCTGCTTGAATGGATCTGTAAATCGAAGTAATCTTTGAATTGCTTAAACTTCTGCATAATTTAGTGATAGATCTATTCAACCCCCCTTCTAGATCTGTTCATACTCTGAATTCGATCCTTCAATTGGTATCAGAGTGGGTTAATATCTATTTTTGATCTGATTTGATTGCCTCTATTTGATCTGTGTGTTCTGACTGCTTGAACTGTTTGCTTGCCCATTCACTGTCTCTTATTTAGATTGATGGATTCTCGAGGATTTGTAGCTGAGGGCCATTCCCTTAATAGACCACCATTTTTTGATGGGTCTGATTACTCCTATTGGAAGAATCGCATGCAAGTTTTCCTAAGGGCTCAAAATTATGAAATCTGGAAAATAGTTGACAAGGGTCCTTATGAAAATCATGGAGATGAGGAAAATTGGACTAGAGAGCAAACTAGGAAAGCCACTCTTAATTACAGTGCCATGAACATGCTTTAGTGTGCTGTCCACCCTAAAGAATATTCAAGAATGTCCATGTGCAAATCCGCTAAGGAAATGTGGGATAAACTTGAATTAATATATGAGGGAACATCTCAAGTTAGGGAAACCAAAGCAAACATACTTGTTTCTGAATATGAACTGTTTATGATGAAAACCGATGAGTCAATTTCTGAAATGTTTGCTAGGTTTATGACAATCGTCAATGGACTGAAGGCACTAGGTAAAGAGTACACTGATGTTGATCTGGTAAGAAAAATCTTGCGCTCTCTATCATCTATTTGACACACAAAAGCTACACTGATTGAAGATTCTAAGGATTTATCCAAAATTTCTTTAGATGAACTGATAGGATCTTTAATGACTTATGAAATAAATTTGAAAAGAACTGAAGAACATATGCTTAAAGCTAAACCAGTAGCACTTAAAGCTTCATCAAGCAACAAAGAGAAAAGTCAAGAAAAATAAAGTTCTGAAGAGTCTAAGTCTGATGAGGATGAACTTGCCCTCATGACTAGGCAATTCAAAAATTTTTTAAAATCAAGAAAAGGAAAATTCAATGGAAAGAAAAAATATTTTTCTGGTAAAAAGAATGTTTCTTCTTCAAACTTTATTGCTGGCAGAAATCAAAAGGCTGATGAAGGTGTTATTTGCTACAGGTGCAACAAAGCTGGACACATGAAGGCTGAGTGTCCTGAAGTCAAGAAAGACAAGTACAAGAAGAACAACAAAATGAAGAAGCCAAAAGCAATGCTAGCACTGGTCAGATGAAGACCAAAGTGAGGATGAAGGAGAGAACTCCTCAAGCTCAGAAAATGAGGAGTTATACTTTATGGCTAACAAGAATGAAGGAGAGAACTCCTCAAGCTCAGAAAATGAGGAGTTATACTTTGGCTAACAAGAATGAAGTCAAGAAAGACAAGTACAAGAAGAACAACAAAATGAAGAAGCCAAAAGCAATGCTAGCAACTTGGTCAGATGAAGACCAAAGTGAGGATGAAGGAGAGAACTCCTCAAGCTCAGAAAATGAGGAGTTATACTTTATGGCTAACAAGAATGATGGAAATGTGAGTTCTTCTTTTGAACAATATACCATTGAAGATTGGGAAGATGCATATGCTGCTTTAGTTGAAAAATATTCTGAAATGAGAAAGGAAAACAAATGTTTGAAAAAGAAAATTGAAAATGTCATGCATGATACTTCCTTAAATAGAAGCATTTCTGACAGGAAAATGAAATATCTGAACTTCATGATGAAAAGAAAGAACTTCTAAATGAAATGGAAGAATTTAAGATTGCATCTCAAAAGGCCAACAATGACTTTAAAAAACTTTCTAAAAGAATGAAATTGCAACAAAATGAAAAACAACAAGCTTTAGATGAAATTCAGAAACTTAAGAAGTTGCTGGCTGAAAATGATCAAGTAATAAAAAATTTCACAAATGGAAAAGAAAATCTTGATGCCTTGTTAGGACTAAGGATGAATGCTGAAAAACATGGACTAGGTTTTACCACAGAAAAAACATTGAAAAACAAACCTGCTGAAAAGAAAGAAAAACCTTCGAAGATTCCTTTGATAAAATTTGTCAAAAGCATTAGTTCAGAAATAAAAAATAAACAAATGTCAAAGAAAACATCCGAAACAATCAAAAAACAAAATAAAAAGAAAGAATCCAATCAGAAGAAATAAAACAGGTCAACACATGCTGCAAACATGTCGACACCAGTGGACCATAAGTTGAAATCTGTGGCCACTGAGTCGACACTACCTCATCATAGGTCGACCTATCTGTTTCTCAACAACAAAAGAAGATTTCACAAAAATTCAAATAAAAATCTGAAAATTTATAAAAACACAAAAACACACTTTCATGATGATTATTGGAGATCCAGGACTTCATATCAATCTAATTGGATCAATTCTTGGAATTAATGGTATCACAATCCTCATTGGTACCATTCGCAGTCTTTCTATCCAAGGTTTCCAAGATATCAACATAAATTTTTTTTCTGGATTTCCATACATAAACAATCACACCACAATGCATAATTTTCCTACTCATGAAAAGAAAAATACTGGTGTTTTCATTCCAAATCAGAATGTTAAAATACCAAAAAGGGAAATCGTTTCTGAAGTAAAACAAAAGCCAAAACAACTCAAGTGTGGATCAAAAAGACTTATTATTTTTACTCAAACAAACTGATGGTCCCAACATGTTTGGGTACCAAAATCTTTTCTTCTTTGATCTGATTTGTGCAGGAAGGTCGTGCACCCAACTCCAATATGTGGTTTCTTGATAGTGGGTGTTCACGACACATGACTAGAGACAGAACAAAGTTCTCATTGATAATTGAAAAGGAAGGAGGATCTGTTACTTTTGGAAGTAAAAATAAAGGAAAAATAATTGGATCTGGAAAGGTTGGTAAATCCTCCCCAAGCTCAATTGAAAATGTTCTGTTAGTTGATGGTTTGAATTATAATCTTTTGAGCATTAGCCAACTGTGTGACAAGGGTCACAAAGTTATCTTTGAATCAGACTTCTGCAAAATTCTTGATTCTTCATCTGAAAAAATGAAATTCTTTGGAAAAAGAGAAAACAATGTCTACATGATCAATCTTGATAAAAACTTTGCTGAAAACATCTGTTTGGTTGCTAATAAGAGTGAAATTGCATGGACATGGCACAAAAGACTTGGTCATGCAAGTTTCAACACAATAAATAAACTCTTAAGGCTAAATTTGGTTAAAGGACTTCCTGAATCTTTTCCAAATGTTGAAAATCAACTTTGTGGGATATGTGCTCAAGGAAAACAAACCAGAAATTTTTTTAAAATTTTCAATGATGTACTTACTTCTAAGCCACTAGAATTACTTCATATGGACCTTTTTGGGCCAACCAGAATTCTCAGTCTTAGTGGCAAAAGATATGGATCTGTAATCATTGATGATTTTACTAGATACACTTGGGTCATTTTTCTATCCACAAAAGTGATGCGTGTCAGGAATTCAGGAAATTCTATACCACTGCCTTAATGGGTTTTTCACATAAAATCAAATCCATTTTGACTGATCATGGGGGAGAATTTGAAACACAGCTTTCTCTGATTTATGTGCTGAACTGAACATATTCCACATATTTTCTTCTCCAAGAACTCCAGAACAAAATGGAGTTGTGGAAAGGAAGAATAGAACCCTTGTAGAAATGGCTAGATCTATGCTTCTAGAAAGTAAATTGCCCAAATCCTTCTGGACTGAAGCTGTGAACACAACAAATCACATCTTGAACAGAGCATTGGTCAGACCAAAAATTAGAAAAACCCCCTATGAACTTTTGAAAAATAAAAAGCTAACTTTGTCTTATTTAAAAATCTTTGGTTGCAAGTGCTTTGTACATAACAACAATGAAGAAAATCTTGATAAATTTGATGCTAAAAGTCTTGAAGCAATTTTCCTTGGTTATTCTGAAATTTCAAGAGCTTATAGAGTTTACATTCTCAAGAATAAAAATGTGGAAGAATCTCCACATGTAGTTTTTGATGAAAATTCATATCAAACTGATGACTCTACATCTTGCTGGGTTTCTCAAAGTAATGAAGAATATGACTTTATTGTCGAATCTTCACCAACTGTTGAAGAAGATGAAGATCCATTTGAAAATCCGGACAATCAGTCGCCTACCACAAGTGGATCAGGTAATATTGTTCTAGGACTGAATGGACCTCAAGTGATAATTCCTAAAAATAAACTTTTAAGAGATCATCCAATTGAGAATGTAGTTGGTAATGTGTATGATAAAGTTAGGACTAGATCATCCTTTCTGAATGCAATAAATGAAGACCCACTGGCACTAATTTCCCAAATTGAACCTAAGTCCATTGATGAAGCTCTTACCAGTGAGGATTGGATCAATGCAATGCATGATGAACTTCATCAATTTGACAGAAATCAAGTGTGGGAATTAGTACCCAGACCTAGTGATCAATCTGTGATTGATATTAGATGGGTATTCAGAAATAAATTGAATGAAAATGGGCAGTTGTTAGGAATAAAGCTAGACTAGTTGCCAAGGGGTACAATCAAGAGTTTGGTATTGATTTTGAAGTATCATATGCCCCTGTAGCTAGACTAGAAGCTGTGAGGATATTTCTTGTTTTTGCATCATCTTTGAAATTCAAAGTTTATCAAATGGATGTAAAAAGTGATTTTTTGAATGGCTACATCAAAGAAAATTTTTGTAGAACAACCTCCCAGTTTTGAAAATGAAAATTTCCTGATCATGTTTTCAAACTTAATAAGGCTCTTTATGGTCTTAAGAAAGCTCTAAGAGCTTGGTATGACCGCCTGAGCTCATTTTTACTGAATAAAGGTTACACAAGAGGTAATGTAGACCAAACATTTTTTACCAAAATTGTCAATAATCAAATCATCGTTGTCCAAATCTATGTTGATGACATAATTTTTGGGTCTACAAACGAAGCTCTTTGCACTGAATTTGCTGATCATATGAAGAATGAATTTGAAATGAGTTTGATGGGTGACTTACAATTCTTTTTGGGATTGCAGGTACATCAAACTAGTGAAGGATCTTCATAAGTCAAACAAAGTATATGAAAGAACTTTTGAAAATATTTGACTTTCAGCACCTCAAGCACTCAAGCACACCAATGACAATAAATGTAAGATTAGAGGAAGATTCACTTGGTAAGTCAGTAGATCCAAAGACCTACAGAGGTATGATTGACTCTCTACTTTATCTCACAACCTCTAGACCTGACATTCAATTTAGTGTGTGCATGTGTGCTAGATTTCAAGCCAATCCTAAAGCAAGTCACATGTTAGCTGTCAAAAGAATTTTTAAATATCTTGTTGGAACATGTGAACTTAGAATTTGGTATCCTGCTGGTTGCAACTTAGACTTAATTGCTTATTGTGATGCTAATTATGCTGGTTGTAAACTTGATAGAAAAAGTACTAGTGGTTTGTGTTTATATCTAGGTGGATGTCTAATTTCTTGGGCTTCCAAAAAGCAACATTCAGTAGCTCTATCCACTGCTGAGTTGCGGCTAGTTGTTGTGGAACTCAAGTACTTTGGGTGAAACATCAGCTCCTAGACTATAATAACAAATTAGGTTGTATTCCTATTTTATGTGATACACTAGTGCTATTAATCTATCTAAAAATACAATTCAGTATTCACGAACAAAACACATTGAAATAAGACATCATTTTCTCAAAGATGAGGTTGCTAAGAAACCTTATGAACTTCACTTCATTGAAACTGAAAAACATATTGCTGATATTTTTACTAAGCCTCTTCCTGAAAATAGATTTTCATCTTTAAGGAGAGAGCTTGGTTTGTGCAAACTTCCACATCATTGATCTCTTCCATCTTCTGTTTGCAAATAAAATCTCTGAGTTTATCAAATAAAAGTCTTCTTATTCTTGCAAATAAATTCCCACTTCTCACATTGCATTGGCATTCTTGGTATATCAAATAGTGATTTGTAGAAAGACAAGTCAGGCTTGTCTAGACACTTTCACTATGCGTGAGTATATGTCTCCTCCAAGTATCAAGTGCCGTTATATGCAACTGTTGAGGGGGAGCTTTGCTTTTCAATAAAAAACATTCTTGTTGATTTTGCTCTCACTTTGATATCAGATATTTACTTTCACTTCACTGACTTCTTCCTTCTTCAATAATTTTCATGTTCACCTTGATAGGGGGAGTTACATGATAGGGGGAGTCTTTTGATATCAGAAATTGTGTTCTTTGTCATTTCGTCTCTTATCTGGTATCAAAATTCTTAACACTGGCTGTCAATCTTAAGCACCAAGTTTTTCAGAATTTGTGAGTCTTGATGCTATTTTCATATGAGAGACTTAAAACATTGAAAATAAACTCATTGTGCATTTAATTTAATTTCAAAGATTTATTTTTATATCAAGGTAGAGCATCTTAATACTGAATGTCTTTAAAATGATTTGCAGAACACTTGTAGGCACATGAGTGACATTAATGTTTAACACGTGCAAGTTTAAGCTTCATCTTTACCACATGTTAAGAATAATTTTTCTATATTCGTACTCATGACTTTTCTGGTCAAAGCAAACAAAATCCTGCAGAACATTAAAAGAAAATAAACAACAATATGGAAAGATACAAACAGAGCAATGCAAATTCTTGAACCACTGAGTAACTAGGCCATTTCACCTAAAAAGTGATTTGTTTCGCGTCAAAAAGTGGGAAACAAAAATTTCAACTCTGCATAAGATAATGAAAGTTAAACCACTGAGTATTCAGGAGATCTTGTATATGATAAATGTGATCTCTTGCACTGAAAAGTGAGATTTAACTAATTTATTATTGTATCTTTTCCCAGTTAAAATGAAAGAATTCAAATAGATAGGATAGAAAAGCTTCAGACCTGAATAAAGTTCATGTTTACTGAGTTTAGATTTCTTATTCTACATTGTGTTACATTTAAAGCTTCTAACTTTCTTGTTGAATACTTTGTTCACTTACATAGGTCACTGTAACTCACATTTGCATCATTATTTTAACTACATTCAGATAATTATATTTTGCTATACTTTGTGTTGAGTGTGTCCTTGTAATTAAACTTTCATGCACAATCACAAACCATAATAAAATCTCTCATATGTCAATATCATTTTGCCTCATTTGTTCTGATCATTCTTGAACATCTCTTTTCACCACTTCTTTTTCTGAACTCCTTCAATTTACATTTTTCATCTCTATCTTTTTTATGTTGTCAAAGGGGGAGAAATAAAATTGGTCTAAGTCTATGGAGAAATTGCAGAGAGTCAAAGGGGGGAGATTTTAGTCTGGTAAGATAATAGGGGAGAAATTTTGGAGTATGCATCGGGGGAGAAATTTTGGAGAGATTGGTACATTGGTATATACTTGAGAAGTGTCGGTTGAGGGAGAAATTGCAGACAAGGGGAGCATGAAGAGACCAAGTTTGAGTTCGTTTTGTCATCATCAAAAAGGGGGAGATTGTTGTGTTGAGTGTGTATTGGAATCTCTTAATGATGATTTCTTAATGTTGACCAATGAACATTACTCATATTTTAATTTTGATGATGACATATTAATGACATATTGTACATATTGAATATATCACAATAATACTCAAACAACATGTTCTTGATATTTAATATTTCATATCTTACTGTTAATGACATGTTTTGACGGTCTACTCTTCATTTGTACAGGTTTACAGAGTTTTTACAAAAGTAGGTCGACTCTAGTTGACAGACAGTCGACTCTACTAGATTGCCCAGCAAGCTCCTGAAGAAAAAGTCACAGACAGGTCGACTCTGTCTCATAGACATGTCGACACTCAAAGTCTGCCCAGCAAGTCTGAAGAACAAGTTGCCAGTCAGGTCGACTCTAGCTAAGAGTGAGATCGACACTAGATTCCATCCAGTGAACCAGTTTTGGAGATATACACAAGAGGTCGACTCTGTCTGTTGATCAGGTCGACTCTACCTGTTGATCAGGTCGACACTAAGTGTCTGTCAGGTCGACACTAGTGTTCTGACTAGTAAGCCTTGGACTGATGTTGGTCAGTAGGTCGACTCTCTTGAAGAATGAGGTCAACTCTCTCTTTCTGTGCAAACCCAGAATTGTGTAGAGGATGAATCCAATGGATGTGATTTTGTTCTGAGGTCATCATGAGAGATGCTATAATTACAAAATTGCCCTTTCATCTAAGTGGCAATATGATGAAGACCTTTTTGGACACGTGGCAGCCCAAGATGCTTTCTAGGTTACTGTGCACATTCCCTTCACGTAAAAAGAGACTGCACGGAGGCTATAAAGGCAATTGTCTCTGTTTTTAAGCCGCAAGCGCCCAAGAGAGCAATTCAGAGTCTACAAGCCTCCAGCCCTCCAGCAATTACATCCAAAGGGATGTGGTGATCAAGGCCAAGCTATGATGTGCTGAGAAAGGGAGCAGATCGAGCTGAAGAACAGAAGAAGAAGAAGAAATACCGACAATTCAAATGCCACTGGAGCAGAGCATCAGGAATTGAAGAGGATCTCCAACGAATTCTTGCAAGGCTCTTTAATTCAAGATTCTGCAAGACTTCTTCATCGAGGAACATCCAACCCACATTTATTTTGCTTATTTTCTTGGAGTGTTCATCTCACTTTCGTATGTGAGATCTGTACATGAAGTTATGTGCAGATTTCTATGTGCGATTGAGTCTGTGAATCAGATCATTGCTAAAGGATCTGATCTCATATGATTTTGATCTAGCTTGTGTTTGAGCCGTAGTGCTCAGTGTGTGAGTCTTCGTACTCACAGTGTGTTGTGAGCCGTCGCGCTCTGGTTTGTGAGTCGTCGCACTCACTGTGTGTTTGAGCCGTTGTGCTCGGTTTGTGAGTCATCATACTCATGGTTGTGTGTTGATCCATCGTGCTCAGGTTGGAGTCATCATGCTCCAGTTGTGTGTTGAGCCATCGTGCTCAAGGTGTTTTGGAGTCGTCGTGCTCCGGTGTGAGTTGTACTCAGGTTTGAGTAGTGAAGCCTCACAGTGTGAGGGGTGGATGTAGGAATCACTGGTGTGATTTTCGAACCACCTACAATTCTCTGTGCATTGGTTTGATTTCTTATCTCTGCGCTAGATGTTTGCATAGGATTTCGCTCTCACTACTTGTACAACTGCTTCACACATTTTATTCACACAATTCACACATATACACATCAGATCAGTAATAGTTTCTACTTGAATGGATCTATAAATCGAAGTAATATTTGAATTGCTTAAGCTTTTGCATAATTTAGTGATAGATCTATTCAACCCCCCTTCTAGATCTGTTCATACTTTGAATTCGATCCTTCACTTACTGCCCAATTGGAAGTGAATTCCCTCCACATGGGTAGATATGATCTCCTCTAATAAAGTCCAGTGGAATTTGACGGGTGCATCACTTAGGGCAACATATGAGAAATGTGTCTTGGACATGAAATCAATGTGGTATTGCCGAAATTTTAATCTACGAATGTCCTCCCTGTACACCTCCATAGAGCATCGATACCTAACATATCTTCCACTCCCTGCATCGAACATATAGGAAGAAACACTTTTAAGAAACTGATACCATAGGAAGAAACACTTTTACGAATACGATACCCTAGAACATAATAGACATATTTAAACCATATTGACAACTATTTGTTCCACTTAAGATGGCATATGTTCCCCTATTTTGCCAAACAGTACTGTATGTTCCACTTTGAAAGCGATTTGTTACAAATTTTGAGCTATTTGTTCCACATAAGATTCATTTGAAATATAATTATTTATTCCACTTGACACTCCATTTGTTCCAGTTAAGATGTCATTGATTCCACAACTTTTGAAATAGAATCATACTACATGAAACAAAGAGCATCTTAAGTGAAACAAATAGCTATCAATGTGGAAGATAAGCATCTTAGATGGAACAAATATCATTTGTTCACTAAAGTTACCATTTCTTCCATGATGAGAGCAACTTGGTCCACTTAACATGTCATTTGCTCCACTTAAGATACTATTTGTACTGCTTCTTAAACTTAATCAAATTAAATGGAACAAATAGCATGGTAAGTGGAAGAAATAGCACTTCAGATGCCAATTACTCCACTGAAGATGCCATTTGTTCCACTTCCTTTCCAAAAAATGGCATTTATTCAATTTCGATAGTTGTTTGTTCCACATTGAAAGCTATTAGTTCCACTTAAGATACCCTTGTTGGCCCTTTGGTGTGCGGTAGCAAGGTAACCTAGAGGGGGGGGGGTGAATAGGATTTTCTGAAATCTGAAATCAAAATGTGAACACTTAAAAGTTTGGTTAGTGTTAGTGTGATGAAGAGTGGCAGTGCGGAAGCAAAAGAACAATCACACAAAAGGGCACATGAGATTTATCCTGGTTCGGCCCTTCCCACATGGAAGTCCTACGTCCAGTCCCCAAACAAACTCTTGGGATTTCACTAACCGAAGGTACAGTCCCCTTCAAGGACACTACAACACTCTGGATACCCCACCAGGTCTTCTTCTCTTTCCCGGGCAAGAAGGCAGCCCACTTCTTTTCTAGGCTCAGAAGCAAACCTACTTCTTTTACAGGTTCAAAAGTAAACCTCCTGGAACAAACCCCAGTGCGGTTCTGCTAGACATAAACCGCCAGCTAGGTCCTGTTGGTACAAACCCCAACAAGGTTCTGCTAGACACTAACCTCTAGCTAGGTTACACACTGTATACAGTCCTACAGCTGGACAGAAATCTTTCTTAGAAAAGAAAGATCAGACTGAGAGCTATTACAAGATGAACGCTCAGGACTTAGCTCACAGTCACAGACTCTCCCCCAAGATTACAATGAGCACAGGGAGAATGGAAGAGAAGAAGGCTTAAGGGTGATGAAGACTTCTGCTTTGAAAGCTTCTGTAGATTTTTGGCTCGAGCTCTTCTCTCTTTCTCTGAGTGTTTGTGGCTTGAAGGTTCTTCTCACAGTTGTACACTCCTTGAAAGATTTTCAGGAAAGGCTCTCTCTTGATCTTCAGCAATGCTCCATCTTTTATATGAGCAACTTGAATAGATCCGTTGAAGAGATCCGTTGGAGTTCTAGCCGTTGCTCATCTCCTCTTCATTTGTCTTGATCAGACTTTGATGGTCTTCAAGGTTTGTGAGCATGGAAGAAAGTGTTAGCATAAAAGAGTGTTTATGATAAACGATGCATAGTACTGTGCTTCTGCTAACATACTGAAAATAGTAGGTCAAATCCTTTTCTGACAAGATTATGCATGCAGCTTTTTCTGTCAGACAATATTTGACTTTTCAATGAGCGCCAAAAACACTTTCAAAATATTCAAGAGAAATCGTTGTTCATTTACAAGTAAATCGTTGCAAGTTTATGAACAAATCGATGTGAAAGACAAGTCGTTATGATCATTGAAGAAATCGTTATGAGCATGACTTATGAAATCGTTATGGGAACGACTTCTTAACAAATCGTTATGAAGGCAAGTCGATGCGTTCACTTAAGAAATCGTTACGGTCTAAAGAAATCGTTATGAGCATGACTTATGAAATCGTTATGTGAAGAGTCGTTGCTCATTTGTAAACAAATCGTTGTGAGAGCAAATCGTTGTCTCACTTAAGAAGTCGATGTGATCACTTATGAAATCGTTATGGGAACCAAGCCGATGTGATCACTTATGAAATCGTTATGGGAACCAAGCCGATGTGATCACTTATGAAATCGTTATGGGATCTAGCTGATGTGATCACTTATGAAATCGTTATGCAAGAAAATCGATATGAGGGCAAATCGTTGTGGCTGTAAAAGGAATCGTTCTGAGATTGATTTCTTAACAAATCATTATGGCCACTTAGCGAAGTCGTTGTAGCACTTCTAAAAAATTAATTAAAACAAAATCGTTGTAGCGCTTATTAATTTTGGCACTTAAACTGAAATCGATGTATATTGATTAAACATCGATTTTATCATTTTAGTGTGCCATATTGCATCAATGTGAGACTCAGCATTTTGCTATGAGATTGATGCGACACAGATGAAACAAAATATTCAATTTAAGTTACATCATAAATTTTATTATCACCAAAATACAAGAACAAATAGAGAGTGGTTCAACAATCTCCCCCTTTTTGGTGATGACAAAATTTATGAGAATTTTCTGACAAGAATATATATAAAGCATAGAGGTTTCAGAAAATTCATACAAACTCTCCCCCTTTTTGTCACTAACAAAAAAGGAAGGATCTTACCAGAGATTTCTCTCCCCCTTTGAGAGAATTTCTTACCATTGAGGGGTTCAACAATGATAGTTGATAAGGAATGACTCCCCCTTAATCTGTGCTCTCCCTGAGCATGAGACTCCCCCTTAATGTGAGGCAAGTCAGATCTTGTTGCTCTTGACCTTTGACATGTTGTTTGTCAAGTCTTCAAGATTTTTATCTGTATAAAAAAAAACTTGCAAACATTGTTAGTAGCATTGTAGTTTACTGAATATAACAAACAGAAATGAGGTTTAAAAAACAGAAAACTAAAACTAAAGGATGACTACTTCCTCTTCAGATTGGAATGAAGTGAAGAGTTGGTAATCACCAATCGGATGTTTTTGAGCATCCTCTAACCATACCCATTTGAATGCCTTTTCCTTTTGTTCATCAAGAGTAGATAGGCATTTTCTTCTTTAATGTTGAAGCTACCTGAGGAGTTGTTTACAGAAGATGTCTCCTGAGAAGTTACTTGGATTTTATGAGCCTTATCCTCAGCTTTTTCATCATCAGAAGCTTCTTCAGCGCTTATTTCTTTAGAGATATCCTTTTTGAAAAAGATATGAGACTCCCCCTCAATCTGAGGTTCCTCCTTTATCTCTTCTTCTTCATGTGGAAGGATAACTTCCTGAGGTGCTTCCTGTTGCTCCCCTTGAGTGGCGACAGTTAGAGATGATGGAGTTATAGCTTCCTGTCTTGTTTCTTTAAACACTTGAGCATCAGTAGGTATTTCATCCGTAGTGGGTATTTCTTCATATGTGAGCTTCAATTTGTCCCACATATCTTTAGAAGATATACATGCGGATACTTTACTGAATTCTATTTTAGATAAAGCACAACATAAATAATTCTTTGCTTTAAAATTCAATGATAATTTACTTTTATCTACAGCTGTAATAGCAGTAGTGCCTTCAGCTGGAACAACAATGAAATCACCTACCTCAATTACCTGCCACAGATCAAAGTTTGTGCCTCGAATGAAGCATTCCATTCTCATCTTCCAGTATTGGTAGTCCTCTCCATCAAAGAATGGAGGTCTGGTGACTGATTGGCCTTCAGCATATCCTTGAGCTGCCATGGATCTTTGCTCTAAGATCGTTGGATCTTCTTGGAAGTTCAGAGACCCGCTCTGATACCACTTGTTGGCCCTTTGGTGTGCGGCAGCAAGGTAACCTAGAGGGGATAGGATTTTCTGAAATCTGAAATCAAAACATGAACACTTAAAAGTTTGGTTAGTGTTAGTGTGATGAAGAGTGGCAGTGCGGAAGCAAAAGAACAATCACACAAAAGGACACAGGAGATTTATCCTGGTTCGGCCCTTCCCACATGGAAGTCCTACGTCCAGTCCCCAAGCAAACTCTTAGGATTTCACTAACTGTAAGGCCCTCGAATTTTGTTGCATTATTGTAATGCACGTAATTAATTCGTGTTGTATATGTACGTATGTAAATATCTACGTATGTATTAATTAGTATACTCATGTGTGTATGCGTATGATTTAGGTATAAATAATGTATGTATTACTTGATGGTAGTGTGTGCACAACACCGTATAGATATTACATGTAAATATACATGATGTGCAAGGGTTTCTGCATGTTTTAGACTTCTGGTCGAAGGCCAGATTGGCGTCAATCCCATAGACGTTGATGTGGTGTCAGCATCAACTCCATGGACGCCAACACTAATCCCAGCGTCCAACGATGTGGACGCCAACTTCTCTGACCTGCATACGTTGCAGAGCCAGAAATTCCGGAGGCAAGGCAACTCACCCATTGGGGAGCTGTCTCCCAACGGTCTGAGAGCCATCTTGTCACCCCATGCGTGGAGAGGGGCCTCTCCTCTTCAAAAGAGCCTCATTTCGCAACCCTAGGGCCCTCTTTACCCTTTTGCAAGGGAGGAAGAAGAGAGGAGAAGAACCCTACTTTCTGACTGAGGAAAACCCCCACCTTTGCAAACCTAAAACTGAAGATCTAAAGCTTGTTCCGGGGTTCTGCTGCAACAAGGAGCTTGCTGGATCATCGAGGAAGGCTTCCCCGACCTCGACTTGCTGTGGAGACTGCTCAGGAACCAAAGTAAAGCGTTTCTAAGAGCTTCTTGGGACAGCCCAAGGAGAGCTTCACCGAGCCCTAGATCCATTGGTGTATTTTTCTAAAGGCAAGTACCCTACTCATAACGTCCCTGTATGTGTCTAGGTTAGTTTTACAAATTTTATGCATTTTCCCTCGTGTCCTAGACCCCCAAATTCACACCATCTTTGGAGCTCGGGTATGTGTTCTGCACAGACCTGACATTAACGGCAATACCCATTGCCGCTAAGATCATGCTTAGCGTCCATCGATGATGCCGCTAACATGAAATTAACGGGCATAGCTTGCCGCCAAGTTCATCTGAGCAGCATAGCAAGCTGTTCTGCCCTTCTATACAACTATTTTCGATATGTTTCACGATGAGGATATACTGTAAATCATTTATATGCTATGTATATTGTTGATGTGATGGACGTGGTGTGTGGATGGATTATCACGAATGATAGGACTTAATTATTTCATGAAGATACATGTGTGATGAGTTTTAATCTTGTTAAACCATGTTTGCATGATTTAGGACAAGTCTAAATGCCCTAATTTGTGAGGATTATGCATGTGAGGTTCAGTCCCTGTTCTAAATTTCTGAGGTTATTCCCATGCTTGTGCGAATTATTGCAAAAATTGTTTAGGAAAAATAGAGATCATGCTAGGTCATGATAAATCTTCCATAAATTAATGGATTGTCCAATAAATTCGGGAATGAATTCCGTATTTCCATGCATGCTAGGGTTTGGACAGTAAGCTGCTAAGATGGTGATTTGTGTACAATTCCATGTTAAGTTGAATGGTGGATGGCATGAGAAATGGATGTTTGAATTTCTGAAATTTCGTTTTAGTTCAGAAAAATCTAAAAATTTGCATGAGGAATCCTAAACCCAAAAATAGCTTGTGGTTAAAATTTCAGGTCATTTGGACCAGTAGATGATACAATATGAAATTCCCATGTGAAACTGTGAAACTAATGCATGCCGATGTAAAATGATTTGTTGTGTGTATAGCCACCTGATTAGCGTAATTTTCTGAGTGCTAAGATTCTGTAATTGTAGTGCCATGTTAAGAAAAATAGAGAAATGTGCATGTGAGTGAGAAAGTGAATGAAATGAGAATGATATGTGTAAACCTATGTGTTAAAAACGGTAAAAACGTGTAATGTGTAAATTGTGCCAAGTGTGACATTGCTTCCACAGAGGGCAGTGGAACCGTATCAGGAAAAAGTCCCCCTGAGAAGGTTCAATATGTAAGTGACCCTAAGGGCATTAGGGGGAAATCCTGGAGGTGGACAAGTACCACTGGTTAGGGTGGAGACTTGTTCTCCCGGTCTGCGCAGTCCAAGAGTCGCCATTGTATTGCCTTGATGGCGTCTATGTGATGTGATGTGTTGTGTCCTTCTTTGGTGGTTTGGACTATGTGTCACGGCACTAAATATGAAAGTGTAAATATGAATGTGTAAATGTGCATGTGTTCATGTGTTAATGTGAAAGTGAACAATGTGTAATGTGTATGTATAAAGTGCAATTTATGTGAATTGGAAATTTGTGTAAAGAAAATGTGAGACCAAAATGTGAGGATATGATATTGTAATCCATGTTGTGACAAATCTGAAACCATGTTAGATCAGTAGCTTCATTATGTTAGGATCATGTTTATATGTGTAAAATGCCTAGAATCCATGCTAGGGACAATTAACAAGTATGTGCACAAAATTCCATGTTTGGTTGTTCACATGATGTATTTTAAATAACATTGTAGCTCTCATGTGTAGGGTTATGTTTGCTAAATCATGTGAAAACCAGCAAGTTAAAGTATGTAAAATGTTCGTGTACATGCACAAGAATGTGTAGATCCCATGCTAGGTGTGTTTTGTTTCATGGACGTAGGATAATCATGCTAAGTGCTTTCATGTTTTAGTTAAAATGCAAAGTAGAATTTCATGAGTAGGAATGATTAGAGAGCACGTGTTAGGAATTTATCTTGATAAGGAAATCTGAAAGCATGCATCATGTGTTTACTTATAGAATTATCATGGTTGGTTATTCATTTCAAACGTTAAGCATGATACATGTTGAGTTTTTGCAATGGTGTGTGTAGAGCCTACTATGACATGTACGTGTATGGTATGAGTGGTGTTACTTGCTGAGTCTTTAGATTCACTACTTGCTTCGGCGTACAGGTGTAGTTGGTGACGTGGCACCGTTGGAGGAGACGGTGGAGACGGACTCCGAGCACGGAGATTAGTCTTTGGAACACTTTGTGACTTTTGCGTTTCATAATATGTAAATTGAACGTTGTATTAGCGTTATCATGGAAAGAATGTATAATGGTGGACATCTATGTATTAAATTTTCAGCAATTTAAATTATGTGAACTTTTAAGTTCTTTAATGTTATTGCAATTTCATGTATGCTAAATGTGGATGATGAATGAATGAAGACAGTAGTTCTTTACTTCCGCTACTCTGTTCTTATATTCACGTGTATCTCAGCTGAATGTATTGTTGGGTAAATGTCCCACTGTGGCAACGCTCGCTATACCGACGTGGGTTGGTATAACCGTACCGGTATAATGAGGGTCGCTACACTAACCGAAGGTACAGTCCCCTTCAAGGACACTACAACACCCTGGATACCCCACCAGGTCTTCTTCTCTTTCCCGGGCAAGAAGGCAGCCCACTTCTTTTCTAGGCTCAGAAGCAAACCTACTTCTTTTACAGGTTTAGAAGTAAACCTCCTGGAACAAACCCCAGCGGGGTTCTGCTAGACTTAAACCCCCAGCTAGGTCCTGTTGGTACAAACCCCAACAAGGTTCTGCTAGACACTAACCTCTAGCTAGGTTACACACTGTATACAGTCCTACAGCTGGACAGAAATCTTTCTTAGAAAAGAAAGATCAGACTGAGAGCTATTACAAGATGAACGCTCAGGACTTAGCTCACAGTCACAGACTCTCCCCCAAGATTACAATGAGCACAGGGAGAATGGAAGAGAAGAAGGCTTGAGGGCGATGAAGACTTCTGCTTTGAAAGCTTCTGTAGATTTTTGGCTCGAGCTCTTCTCTCTTTCTCTGAGTGTTTGTGGCGTGAAGGTTCTTCTCACAGTTGTACACTCCTTGAAGGATTTTCAGGAAAGGCTCTCTCTTGATCTTCAGCAATGCTCCATCTTTTATATGAGCAACTTGAATAGATCCGTTCAAGAGATCCGTTGGAGTTCTAGCCGTTGCTCATCTCCTCTTCATTTGTCTTGATCAGACTTTGATGATCTTCGAGGTCTGTGAGCATGGAAGAAAGTGTTAGCATAAAAGAGTGTTTATGATAAACGATGCATAGTACTGTGCTTCTGCTAACATGCTGAAAATAGTAGGTCAAATCTTTTTCTGACAAGATTATGCATGCTGCTTTTTCTGTCAGGCAACATTTGACTTTTCAATGAGCGCCAAAAACACTTTCAAAATATTCAAGAGAAATCGTTGTTCAGTTACAAGTAAATCGTTGCAAGTTTATGAACAAATCGATGTGAAAGACAAGTCGTTATGATCATTGAAGAAATCGTTATGAGCATGACTTATGAAATCGTTATGAGAACGACTTCTTAACAAATCGTTATGAAGGCAAGTCGATGCGTTCACTTAAGAAATCATTACGGTCTAAAGAAATCGTTATGAGCATGACTTATGAAATCGTTATGTGAAGAGTCGTTGCTCATTTGTAAACAAATCGTTGTGAGAGCAAATCGTTGTCTCACTTAAGAAGTCGATGTGATCACTTATGAAATCGTTATGGGAACCAAGCCGATGTGATCACTTATGAAATCGCTATGGGAACCAAGCCGATGTGATCACTTATGAAATCGTTATGGAAACTAAGCCGATGTGATCACTTATGAAATCGTTATGCAAGAAAATCGATATGAGGGCAAATCGTTGTGGCTGTAAAAGAATCGTTCTGAGATCGATTTCTTAACAAATCATTATGGCCACTTAGCGAAGTCGTTGTAGCGCTTATTAATTTTGGCACATAAACTGAAATCGATGTATATTGATTAAACATCGATTTTATCATTTTAGTGCGCCATATTGCATCAATGTGAGACTCAGCATTTTGCTATGAGATTGATGCGACACAGATAAAACAAAATATTCAATTTAAGTTACATCATAAATTTTATTATCACCAAAATACAAGAACAAATAGAGAGTGGTTCAACAACCCTTTCTTTCACTTCATGATAAAACATATGCATATTATATGGAATAAATAGCACGGTTAGTGCAAGAAGATATCAATGTGGAGTAGCAGTATCTTAGGTGGAACAAATAGATGCCATTCATTCCATTTTATTTCAAAATAGTGGCATATATTCTATTTCGATAGTTGTTTATTCCACATTGAAACCTATTTTGTTCCACTTAAGAAGTCCTTTTTTCCACTTCAAAAGTGGAATAAATAGCATAGTAAGTGGAAGAAATAGGTATCAATGTTGAACAACAGTATCTTAAGTGGAACAAATGACATTTGTTCCACCTAAAATGCCAGTTGTTCAACTTAACATGCCATGCATTCCACTTCCTTTCCAAAAAGTGGCATTTATTCCATTTCCATAGTTGTTTGTTACACTTTACAAGCTATTTGCTCCACTTAAAATGCTCTTTCTTCCACTTTCTAAAAAAATAGATGAAAATTGAGTGGAACAAAATAGCACCATAAGTGAAACAAATACCTATCACTATGGAACAATAGTAAAAAATAACGTATCGGTAGAACAACAATAAAGATGGAACAAATACTACTCCTTGCATCGTCATGTAATGTACTACTTTATCTTACATGTACTAGTTTAAGAACTCTCTCTATCGGTATGTCCAATAGTACAATTATAATGTGGTCGTTCCACCATTGCACAAACATCGTGCTATTTGCTCATTGTCGTCGTAGATTCATCTTTGTATGTATTTTTTTGATCCAACATCTTAGAAGAAAACTGCATGAGGAACAAAGAATAGAAGAAAAAAAAACTTACAGGCCTCCTTGCCATAACAAACAACTGGTTCCGACAAGTCTGGTCACATCATCTCTGGTGGGTCACAAAGTTCCATCTTCGACGGGTCCGACTGCGCCATTTTCGACGGGCGTTGTTCGCCCTTACCTTGTCGCGATGAGACCTTCTCTGGCAAAAAACAAACATCTCCATTCTTTCGTGTGGAGGACGATTTGGGGTCCAGATGAACAACATGTTCGTCAGATGCCTTCGTCGTCCCAAAAACCTTGAAGCAATTCTGGTGGAGAGAGAGAGGAAGAACCGACTCACCACCATGAATCAATAGCAATGGCGCGAAGGGTATTTTGGAAACATACCTTAATGCTCGCTTAAATGTGATGGGATGGAACCCATCATTATGAATCACTCCGAGGCGATGCGTATCCGAGTGAGACAGTGTCCGAAACAAGTTGGGGGGGGGGGGGGGGGGGGGGTTACGGTGCCATTTTCTGTGCCGTTTGGAAATGGAGCGGCCAGTCACAGATGGACACCCCATTTGAGAGCCTCATGGGTGCGTTGAGTTGTTTGATGGGCTCCATGTGGCCCAATCGCCTCACTCCCTATGATTCCAGCAGCGATTTGCTCTCGTACATACAGGAGCAAAGCAATTCTCTTATATTTTGATTTTAGAGATTTGAAGGGTATACCAATCTTTCTCATGATGCTAAGCGTATGATGGTGTCTCTTTTCAGTGTCAAACTTTATTAAGAATGAAAAATGGAATGGAGGGATAAAAGTCATATATGGGACATGAGGGCATCCGTCAGATAAAGAATAAGGCCCTTCTCATAATGTCAAGTCAGTCTAAAGACATAAAAAATATAAATTAAGAGACTATGTGATAAATACAAATAATATAACTTAAGGTGCGAAAAATAATATCTAATATTTACATAAATGAATGATCCTAAGAAAAGATATGGTGATCATCTTCATCATCTTGGTCCTACTCTGTCGGCGAATAATCTCCAACACAAATCTTGTGTTAATAAGCTATGATGGTTATTTATAAAGAATTTAGAAAAATAAAAGTACTTTTTTGTAAATTCTAAAAATGTTATAATATATTATATTTAATATGCACCATTAATATATTTAAATAAAAACGATTAACTTTTGGCAAATTCTAGAAATGTTTATAATTATATATTATCTACATCATTAATATATTTAAATAAATAACGTAAAAGGTATGTTTATTCAATTTAGTTCAAATTTAGGAATTATGACACCGAACCAAACGGAACTACCTTCCAGGCCTAGCAAGCTTGACTTTCTCAATCTATTTTGATGTTTTCGGTTCAATTTGAACTCTGAACGCCCATAGAGAAAATTATATAAATAACTATCGAAATTAATCATCCTTCTCTCAAAATAATTGGATGTTTTCCTGGTCAATTCCTAAATTATTGAATTGTCATGAAAGTATTTTAATGAGGTCTTAGACCCATGTGGACTATTAATGCATGTGTCATAAGATCCTGATCTGATCTCGGAAGGAGCACTGAAATGTTCTAATTAAATATCGCGGAGGATAAAAATTAGGTATTTAGCATGACACCATACTGACTGTCTAACTGTTAATGTTTACTATTTTAACAATTCAACTCTCTTGCTTACCTGATTATCTGAGATTGTTTACTACTTACCTTGCCTGAGACTATTTTCTGTTTATCTTGGTTGAGAACCGTTTACTGTTTATCCTCCTGATTGAGTTGCTTTAATCATAATTATCTATTCTATTGTTCCTGTCTTGTTCTGTATAGTCATCTTGACTTCCTAATTGAATCCTTAAACACCTGTTTTGGTCGGTTACATTCCCTATCGAGCCTGTCACCTATTAAATACATGTCTTATTATTTATAATTCTTGTTAAATTGGTTAACTACTGACTACATGATTTGGAGATCATCAGAGTGTAAATCCTACTGGGTTTATTGCTCACACTATTTTTTTTTCTTCTGATTTTTAGATAATTTTCAAGCACAAATTAATACGTGCGGAAAATTTGTTGAGCGACTGTAGCATACAATGCAAGACTAGTTAAAGTCATCGTGCAATTTTCTTTTTATATAGTTAATAAATATTCATATTTTCAATTCTATGTTCTCATTTTATTCCTACTTGTTCTGACAGTGTTGTCATGCCCCTTCTTCTTGGGGGCGTGACAGCTACGCACGTCATATATTTTCTTAAAATTTTAAAGGCAATATTTATATCTTCTCCAATTATATTGCCAAACATCAAAAATAAAAAAGTGAGAGGAAAACCATCGAAATGACAAGAATTTTTCATGCATTTCGCAATTGAGTGATGAGGCACCCGGATTCGGCCGGCTCTTGTGGAGGTCAGCCCGACGACTACTGGTTGGGACCATGTCGGCCCGACCACCTGGATCTACTATCCTGAAGAGACCGTGTGTAATAGTTATCACCTGTTCAATATACGGGTGTAATCGCCCCCTACGTCCCTTGCTGTTAACAGATGGAGGCATTCAAGGGAGACAACCATTGAGCCAGTAATGACCAAGTTAAATGGCCGTCATCCATACCACTCAAGCTCCCCAAGGTAATTACAGGTTGCAATCATAGTAACTCTAAAAGGATGCCAGGACAACAGGTAGAGAAAAGTTTATTGCACTTGCATATTACACTCAATATGACTAGGCAACAAGTCTATGTAGCATCTAACAATTAGATTGTCACTTCTTCACTCTTCATGTGAGGGGTGCCACATAGGTTATTGCTTAGTCAAGTGCAATAAGCCTTTCTCCAACAAGTAATGGGGACATGAGGCTTCACTCCTTCTCGGCATCTCTTGGCTCTCTACTCTATCCCTGTTACTCTCTCCTTTGCACTTCTCGACTTGGTTTTGACTTGTGCATCAAGTATTTGTCCTAGAAGACCTCCCGGGCCAACTTTTGTTGTAGGTGCTTCTTGGTTGACTTCACTTCCCACCAAACTCCATCGCTTAGCTCGACGACTTGCAGATAACCTGGAGCCGATCCTTCTCAGCCTTGGTTGGCCCACCAGAGACCTCTGTTCCAACATTGGCACTGTCCATGTGTTGAGCATTTTGAGTATGATAAAATTCTATTTTATTTAATTAACAAATCCATGATTAGAATTACTTGCAGTAGTCTAAATTTTATTTTGTTGTCGACAAATCTCTCTTAGTTGTCAACATATTTCTCTTATGGGTCGACACATGTTTTCTATCTGTTGACACATGTCTTCTATATGTCGATACATATTTTCTATTTGTCGACATATGATTTACTTCAAAGCGAATATTTTTCTAACTCTACATCGACTACAATATATGTATCATAGGCAGTCAAAGTCCACATCGATTACTGTCTAAGTCTTCTATCGATTACTATATAAATGTTCCAATTGCTGAAGATTTACATGATCAGTCGAAGTTCAACTCCGACTCCTGGCTAGTCAAAGTACGACATGGATTGGTGAACCAATTTCGACAGTCGAAGTCCGCTCCTACTCACGACCAATCGATTGACGTTGTTTTTGTACCGACTGATGAACACCACATCGAATGGCATTATTTTGTTGCGATTGATGAACACTACATCGATTAATGTTATATCGCATCGATTGCTTAACATTATTTCAATTACTCTATTATTGTTCTAATTGGTGAACATTTCACATCGATTGGTGTCATATCTTCCGATTAGTGAACTATACATAAGTTATGTTCCGATTAATGATCAAATGTTCACTTATCATATCGATTGGTGCAATGTTCTTTCGATTGGTGAACAAAGATTAAGTTATCTTCCGATTACTATTTCTTCACTTCGACTCTTGTTCAGTTGAAATGGTTTGTGGATTGCTTTGATATTTCTAAGTGTTTGAGAGTCAAAGTCTGTCTTCAACTTCCCTTAAAGAGATTAAGAGCTAAAGTTCAAAATTTTCATTTCCCTCTCTTTTTCTACAAATATTATTATATTAAAAAGACAGAGGTTGATTTGTCTTATCAATTTAGGATCTCTGCTGATTGTATCTTTTAAACTAACAAGGCTTTTAGCATTTTAAGAAAGTCTTTTGTAGCTAGCTTTTGCACGTCAAATGTAAACCATATCTACTTTTAGATGCGTGTCAGATCTTATACCAATAAGGATACATACTTTTCCAGGATAGAAAGCTATCAGTATTGCATTATTTGTTATTCCTTTTGTCCAGCATATTATCTGCTACCTTTCTAACCTTAAGAAGAAGAAAGCGTTTTGCATGTTTTCGATGCATGCAGGTGTCCAACGCGTCTTGCTACAAAAGCATACATGCTATCCCTAAACAAAAACAAAGATGATTGTTAGACAGAAGACATGTAAACATTACTCTCAAGCCATCCTCTCAAGACCAAATGTTTACATTTCTAACAGCTAGATTCAAATAGATAGCTAAAGACATTGAAGACTAAAGACTCTATATAAAGCAGTCGAATCCCTTGAATATATATACGACGACAGAAATAGACAAGGAGATAGACATACACACACATACACATAGAGAGATTACATTCGAAGAAACCAAGCTCATCTGGTCAAGCCTTTGACTAGTCTTCAGTCGTGTGGACACTCCTTAGATTATTCTTCCAGTCCACGAAAAGTCAGAAAGAGAATAGTGCTTTCTATTGTTATCATCCTAGCTCTCTTTCTGTCTATGCTAGCTTATTCTCTGAGTAGCACCTTTTGTGCAACCATCAGTGTTTGTAACCCACGGGGGGTTTGTTCTCCTTTGGAAAAAGGGAGGGCCTACTTGTTGTAGGAGGTTGTTGTTCCCCTTTGGTAGAAGGGAGGTTGTATTCCCCTTCGGTGAAGGGAAGACTTTCTTAGGAGCAAGTGGTTTACGTCCCTCTTTGAAGGGAAAACCAATGTTGCTTGGTGGTTAGTGGAAAATCCCAAGAGTTGAGTGGGGACTAGACGTAAGACTCATGTTTGGAAGAAGATATGAACCAGGATAAATCCTTTGTCTTTTGTGTGTGATTGCTTTTGATACACTTATTTTTATTTTACACGTCGCACTAACTACTAACAACGCCTTGAATATTTTCAGATCTAATTATTATTTGCAAATTGTTTTCAAAGATAGTCCTATTCACCCCCCTCTAAGACATCTCAGTTCCATTTCGATCCAACACCGTAGGAAGTAGAAGCGTCCAAACCCAACAACTCATCATGGCACCTCCAAAGGGAAAGTCAGTATCTTGACCCAAGGACTCGACTCTCGACATCATGCCACCTGGCACCGACACATCAGGTGGGGAAGTTTTGGACCACCCAATCACTAAGGAGCAATTCTAAGGATTGGCACAATAGGTAACGAACCTAGGTGAGATGGTAAAAGGCCTTGACACACTTTCAAAGATGGTGAGAGCCCTATCTGCCAGTCGACCTTCTCATCACATGCTGTTGGGACTCCTAAAGTGTCACATGTACTACTTTGGCCAGTTCTCACCTTGATCCTTCCACATGTCCAAATGGAGGCCGAAGGCGGGTAATCCAATAGCACAACGCCATGTCCCATTAATAGCACAAGGCCTTACGCTGTTGGGGACCTATTTCTACTATTATCTCTCCATCTCATGCTGAGGATCTCCAAAAGAAGTTGGAAGAAATGCAAGGGGAGGTGCAGCAGATTGCGGGTTGCCTCTCAAGCACCCCCACACATCAGACACTGCCCAGTCTTAATCTCCTTTCTCTGAAGCCTGTTGAAAGTCACCCATCTTAGGAAGCTAGAGCTTGCCAACCTCAAGAGCTTTGATGGCACTATTGACCCTTCAAACCACTTGGAATGATTTAACACCCTTTTGTCTTTTTAGGGAGCATCCAATGAAGTCAAGTGTTGAGCATTCCCGACCTCTCTCGAGGGAGGGGCTGTTGCCTGGGTCAAGACTTTGGCTCCACCATCAATCTCGACTTTCCAGAAACTTGGTGACAAGTTTCTAGATCATTTCACTGGGTACACTCAACCTTTGAAGAGTTCCACATACCTCTTGACAATCAGACAGTGGCCTCCTGAGTCTTTAGACAACTACATCAGTTGCTTCCCTTTAAAGCCCTCCAGATCTTGGGGGTTGATGTTTCTATAGCCATTACTGCACTCATGAGTGGCACCACTCATCTCAGTCTGAGGGGTTCTGTAGCCAAGAAGCTCCACTCAACTTTTGCAAAGCTGATGGCTAAGACCAAGTTGTATGCCAATTGGGAGACAATCCTCTAAGCTCACCAACCATTGGCAATTGAGGAAAATAGGAAGCTTCCTGACCTGCCTCCTCGGTATGAGAAGTGACCATGCCAAGATAATTGTCAGACTGACTCCAGGAAACCCCGCTTAGATCTCCCCACCTTCACCATCCCGCCGTCCTAAATACTCAAGGAGATTTGAGATCTGGGGCACCTTAAGTGGCCAAGAAAGTTGTGTGGAGATCCGAGAAAGAGAAATCAGTCAAGATACCATGAATTTCATCATGATTATGACCACACTATCAACAAGTAATGACATCTTAGTTTGGAGATTTAGGCACTCATCAAACATGGAGTTCTTCTGAGGAACTTTGAGGCCAGACAACATAGGGATAAGAATCAAAGAAGGAATGTCGCACTAACATCAAAAGACAACTTGCCTATAAAGGTTGTGGTTATGATGATCATGGGTGGCCACTCTGCCTCTGAAGAATTCTCAAACAAACGAAAAAGGTTTACCCAAGTAGCCTGTCAGGTGGAAGAGCCTAAGACACCTCAAGTCGAGAAGGGTAGAATCACCTTCTTGCCTGTAGATGTCGAGGGGGGAAAGTCCCCTAGTAGTGATTCCCTAGTTGTATCACCTATGATCAACCAATATGATGTAAAAAAGGTACTAATAGATAATGCGAGTGCACCCCACATCTTGTTTTATGACTACTTTCAATAACTCAATGTTTCCTCGAGCTGGTTGAAGCCCAAAAAAACACCGATATACAGTTTTAACGGGACACCAACCAACGTCTAGGGTGTTGTAAATCTCCCCATATCTCTTAGCACAGAGCTTTGGCGAGTTATAGTTTGATCTAACTTTATGGTTGTCCAAATCTCGTCGGTATGCAATGCCATTATTTGTAGGGAACTCTTGGCACAGATTGGTGGAGTATTGTCTACAGTCCACTAGAAGCTCAAATTCTTTACTCAGGTTGACGTCGGAGAAGTCCACGGTCACTAGGTGGAGTCTCGCAAGTGTTATTCTAAGGCATTGAAGGCTAGAAGGCCCAAGACTCTCATGGTAGCTGAATGAGCTGAGATGGAGGCGCCACGTGCCAACATGGAATGCCAATAACCTACACATGTATTACATGTAATCTTTTTATCATTTAGTAAATTGTTCCATCCTTTCAAACATATGTTGCTTATTTTGGAGGTCAGCCTAACTTTGTGTCGCCACCTCCCATACAAAGATTGATTAGGCTTGTTCGTTACCATCTCTTCTTACAAGCCGACCCAACTTCACATTGCAACCCCCCATATAGAGATTGTTTCGGTTTGTTCATCACCATCTCTTCTTACAAGCCAGCCTAATTTCCCATATAGAGACCAGTTAGGCTATTCATCACCATATCTTCTTATAGGTTGGCCCAACTTCACGTCGCCACATCGCATACAGAGATTAGTTAGGCTTGTTTGTTACCATTTCTTATAGGTTAGCCTGATTTCACGTAGTGACCTCCCATATGGAGATTGGTCAGGCTTGTTCTCCACCATCTCTTCTTACAAGTTGGCCCAACTTTGCGTCGCCACCTCCCATACGAAGATTGGTCAGGCTTGTCTGCCACCATCGCTTCTTACAGGTTAGCCCAACTTCATGTCACCACCTCCCATATGAAGACTGGTTTGTCCACCATCTCTGACTTCGTATCGCCACATCTTATATACTACCATTTCCTAAGGGCCAGTTAGATTACACACACTCACCCTTCATTGTGAGGACACAATGGAATTGGTCACGAAAATGTCAGCAACACACATGACAAAAGGCCTTTCCTTCACTAAGACTTCTTTATTAAAACATTGGAGGTTGTTATTAAAGGACTCATCAAGGGGATAGACCTCGGATGCAAAAGAGAGATGATAAAAAGTCCCAGAGGCACTACACTTGTTGGGGTTCTCTACCGCTTTCTCAGATGGGAGCTCCATTGAAGGCATTTAGGGGACCTTGATGAAGCTAAGGTCCAAGTCCAAAAATATACCCTTCACTTTGCTCAAGCAACCTTGATATCCATCATGTCTTATGAGCTTGTACAAAGGAACTCCCGCTTGTAAGTGCAAGGTTTTGAACTCGGCACTGAGCTTAAATTCCTAAACTATAGAGATACTTAGTTTTGCCTTCCCATCTTGAGCTTTGGCCTCTACAACCTCTTTCTCGAGTTGCATTCAGCCGTTCACAGCCTGTGATTTCGCTTTCTCAGCCTCAGCCTAGGCTGCATCCTCGCGCCACTTGTGGACCTCCGCATGATCGTGCATATGCTATCTAAGAATATGGCCATAATCCACTGTCTGCAGAGCATTCCTCTATATCTCAATCCTAGTTACAAGTGCTCTACAAGCCAACTCACATTAGTGATGACACTTGTAATCTAGTACTAATCTCTTTTGGTAATAATTTTAATGACATTTTCTCACTTTATATTACATGCACATGATGATGTTTGTATATTGTGATGTCCATGAGTTTGTAAAATGAGGATGAGGATTATGATGAGATCATGATAATGAGACCTATCCTCTTAAACGTGGATCCTAAACATTCTTGATCATAGATTACTCAAGAAGGACATCGAGATAATTGGATAGATCGGTGTGTTGTATACCCGTCCACATGATGGAGGTAGCTGGTCTCATAGATACTTGTGTGGAGACACTAAGGGTATGTTGCAGATGCTCATTGGAGAATGAGTTCACTAAATGATCCGCTCTCGGAATGATGTATGGTTGACAATTCCTGATGTCAGACAAAGATTTTGTGGTCCCAATTGTGAAACTGGTCCTTAGACTTGAGATACCAATGATGTCTTGTTTGAGAACTCCATTCTTTGATGCCAGACATATGTCTAGAAGTTTCAGATCTAATACAGTCAGTTATTGAGAATGGTAGCTAATCTTACGAAGACATTTTTGTGTCAATAAACGATCATCTACTCTCAATATCATGAGAGGAATATCCCATGTGTTCTTATTCAGACAAATCCCTGGCCAGGGTCAATCAGATTGAGAGAGAAAGAGTTTACCAGAAAAATTTGATAAGATCATGAATAGAATGGATTCCATATAGGCCTAACAGTACCATGCCTCACATACGGTCTCTGGGATATTAGATGGATGAAGGACTAAAGGTACACAGTAACTGTGGACATAAAGGTCCATAGTAGCTTGATGATTGTGATGTTGTAGCTTGGTAGGTCCATAGTAGATGAGTTGAATGAATTATTATGGAGATAATAATTCATTAAGTCAGAAGGAGTTCTGAGTCAAAAGGGTTCTGACGGATGCAACTCATAGCTAGCTCGGTATTGGGCCTAGAGGGTTACGCACAAAAGGTAGTTGATACAACGATGATAAAGGATTGGATAAGAGTTATCTAATAGTCTCTTTTCTGACCAATGAGGGAGACAAAACAATCAGTCGCCAAGATGATCGTGGCGATAGAGTCCCCTATAGCCAAGATGGTCTTGGCGATAGGATCGACTGTCACCAAGACTCCTGGCAATACGATCGACTGTCGCCAAGAGAGTCTTGGCGACAATGACCTATGTCACCAAGTCTGATTGGTGACATGTTGTCTTGTCGTTAAGATAGGTATGGGTGGTTATACCCCGAGACATACACCGCATGGCCGCACGATGTAATGGCCATGAGGGAGTTGGTTGCACGCCTTCTACTTTGTAAGAGGGTGTGTGAAGAGCTACAAGCTGAGCCCCTCACACACCCACCTCTCTCTCCCCCTCCCATTCTCTTCCTAGTAGAGAAGAGAAGAGAAGAGCTCTTGCCGCTGCTACTTCCAACTATGACTGCTGCAGCTTCTTCTGCTACTGCTCCTACTGTTGTTGCGGTCTTGCTACTATTGCACCTGAGCAGGTGCATGAGGGAGAGGATGGGGTCGAGAGGAGGAGCCATGATCGCCAGAGATTTCCATGTGGACACCGCTAGAAGGAGGTCGCGTAAGCTCCTACATCCGGCGGGCCAGGTTCTAGACGTCAAGGGATCTACGAACTCTCATAGGTGAGAAAGTCTTGTCCTTGTATGGATTACATGAAAGTCATGCTCCCGGACACCATCCCAGTCCGATAAGTTCTTGTGGGGAATGTGTTTTTATTTTTTAAATTTGATTCCGTTGTGCATCTAATGCCCCTACACATTTCCATACACCCAAGTAGAACATCACCATCCTCATCCTCTTCCACCCTAGCTTGGAAGAGAGGCATGGTGCACACCGATAAAGAGCTCCGTCGACACTTCGACATCTCCCAGGTTTTAGTCCTTTGTCAATGATGGGACCAATATCAAATGAACCAACATTGAGTTCGGCCTAGCAAGATATCAGCCCAGCTCGGCCCGTCACACATCGTCGCCTTGGCTCGAAAGAGGCCATCTATGCATTTCATTCCTTGGAAGTTTCCCAAAATGCAGAGGCAAACTATGACCTTCTCTTGTTCAACCAGGCATTCCAAGCAAGGTCTGCAGCCCGTTCATGGCAAGAGGATCCAACCAACCTCCCACGAGCGCCTATAGGTACAACCCTATGGCCACAGGTAAAGGGCAGACTGGAAGATCCATGCTAGAGCTCTTGCTAGACCTCGGCCTCCTCTCTCTCTACCCCTCTCTCGTTCCTCTAGTCCCCTTCATTGGAGGGTCGACCTCAGGGGCACGACCCCGAGTTCGACTTTGTTTTGCAAGTTTCTCGGTTCCAACGATGGAATCTCAGACGATAATTTCAGCTTCCTCTTTAGATCTGAGGTTTCAATATTAGACACCCTGAAGTCGGTTTGCTATGACCCTTGGGGGTTCAGAATCGGCTTCATTAGTAAGCTGCCATTCATGTGGGCATGGGCACCCTACCCGGCCGATTTCCTATCCCCCTCGTACATGGACACTTTATTAATATATCACTTTCTTTTCTAAGGGGGTCTTGGGCCTCTTCCCTTCTTAGATCTTAGTGGCGACAGGGCAAGGACCTCTGCAATAACCTCGACCTCTATGGGGGCTTCTTCAGGTCACTTCTCACCCAACGCCATCTTATGCAGAGCACAACGTCCATATTGTCTGCACAAGAGAAAGATGGGTTAGCACCCAACTCATGCTGAGAATAATAGGTGGAATTAATTTTTCCCACCGATCACTTGAGATGAATGGAGCCAAGCCAACTTCCTCCAAGTTACTCTCAGTTAATGGACCATTGATGACTTCTTTGAGGTGAAGAGTGCTCAAACCTCGGGGCTTATCGTTTTAAACTAGAGGGCTTGAAACTAGTTTTGGTACTGACCTTCAGGTGTGAGGGAATGTAAACTCCTTGCCTGACTTAAGGAGGATGAGGAAGAATCTGCTTTCCACAGTGGGCCAAGGAAGGCAAACCATGCACTAGAGCCTGCCTCACTCAAGCGGCCAAGTACAACCAATCTTTGAGAGTTGGGCTACACCTAAAAGTGTAACATGAGAGGAAGTGGGCCATTATGTGGTTCTCTAGGCCGACTTGGTGGAAGATAATCAAGAAGATAAAGATCACCCTCCAACTATTTGGAATTAGTTGAGAGGGGATTGCTCCTATGTAACTAAGCAACTTAGATACAAAGGGGGAAAAAGAGAAACATAAGCCAACTCTTACCACCTCCTCATAGACACGAAGGCATCCTTTTGAACCGAGCTCTCTCTCTCTCTCTCTCTCTCTCTCAGGTCATGAAATGAGAAACTCGAACTCCTCAAGTATCATTTAATGCATCAGTAAGGTCTCTAAGTCCTTCCTAGACATGTTGGATGCAGTGTGCTTAACAGATTGAGCTTCCCTCTAAGAAGGGTGAGCTCCATCAGACTCAATCGAGCTCTCGATGCTATCTACCTTTGAAGCATCTTTGGGACACTTGGACCCTTCGGCTTCTCAAACTACTACTTTGAACCACACTCACTCAAAGAAGACGATGACTTTGTTGGCCCTCTTGATATGGCAGCAAGACTAACCTAGAGGGGGGGGGTTGAATAAGAAATCTGAAAACTGAAACAAAAATTCATCACTTGAAAATGTTTGTTTAGTATAGATAAATATGTGCAATGGAAGTAAAGAGTGCGGAAGCAAGCATACAAGGAACACAGAAACTTATCCTGGTTCGGCCCTTCCAAATGGAAGTCCTATGTCTAGCCCCCAAGCAAACTCTTGAGATTTCACTAAACACCAAGGGTATAGTCCCCCTTAAGGACATACAACACCCAGCCCTTGCTGATCTTCTTCTCTTTCCTGGGCAAGAAGGCAGCCCACTTCTTTTATAAGTCAGAAGTAAACCTGCTAGAACAAACCCTAGCGCGGTTACACCACCAGACACAAGCTGGTATTCTTCTCTTTCTGGGTAAGAAGGCAACCCACTATTTCAACTCAGTCAGGTGCTTCTTTCACGAGCTCAGAAGAAACTCACTAGTACACATCCCAACAGATCTTCCCTTCAAACAAGCGGAACACTGGTACAGACCCCAGCTGGTCACCACCAGGCGCAAGCTGGTCTTCCCTTCTCAACATGGGGAATGCTTGCACAGCAAGCTTTCTCTTCCAACTGAAGAGAAAAACTTCTTTACACAGAAGCAAGGATCTGAAGTCCCTGGATCAAGCTCAAGATACACAACAGAAAATACTTGATCTGAGACTGAGCCTAAGAAGGAAAGAGTTGACAAGACAAGACTCTCCTTAGGCTAAACCCCCAGCTCTCTCTCTCTCTCTCTCTCTCTCTCAAATACACAAAGACACACAAGGAGAGAATGAGGAAGAAGGAAGATGGCTTCAATGCTTTAGCATGAATGGGCTCAAGGTCTCTTCCTTTCTTGCTTGAGTGTGTATGGAGTTGAATGCTCACTGGATGCACACTCCTTGAATGATCTGAGGGTTTGCACTCTTTTTTCTTCTTCTTTGCTTCATCCTTTTATGGAGCAGCTTGAAGAGGATCCATTGAAGAATAGTCGTTGCTCTTGTTCTTCTCCTTCTTCTTTTTCTGCTCTCTTTCTCTTGCGTCTAACGACTTATTTCTTGTGTCTACTGGCTCTTTTGAACA